>PVKM010042972.1:0-12660 GCA_004027735.1 Carollia perspicillata
AACCCTCTCCCCGACCCCGCTGAGACACCCACGCTGAGGTGATGGGCAGTGGCCAGCGCAGCCGCTCACTGCAGACCCCTGCGCTAAGATGGCGGTTGGCTTCAGCCTGGGCCCTCAGCCTCTGCTGGCTCCCCACAGCACCAAGTGGGAGCCGGTCACTACCTCGGCCTGCCGGCCCCTCCCCCACTGCCCACCCGGAACAGGCTCGAAGGACCAGCGCTGCTCGCGTCACCCCTTCATCCCCGTTCTCCCCAGTGCATGCTCTCCCCTGTGCGTATCCCCTCCCCCACATTCCCCGCCAGACGGCTTCAGCACAGGAGGCGGGGATCCCCAGCAGGGGCTCCGTGTACTCCCAGTGCAGTGGCCTGGCACCCCGTCTGCTGAATGGGTGGGTCTGAGCCCCCGGCACGCCCACTCCGTGCCCCTCACACACAGTACAGCTGGCTCACGGGCAACGCCGGATCGTCAGGTGCTGGGCGCAGGGTGCAGAGCCAGGCCCCCCGAGTGCCACCATCAGGGAAGAGCACCCGAGACAGGACCCTCTGAACACCCTGCAAACTGCCTCAGGTGGCAAGGGCCTCAGGCCTCCAGGGTCAGCCGGGGTCCAGGAAGCGAGTCCCTACCCACGGGGGGTGGGGGGAGCCCAGCCCTAAAGGAGAGAACAGAGGGCCGCCAGAGCCCCTGCCACTGTGTCCACTGGGGCCTCACACGCCCGCCCACCTGGTCTTGAGCTCGGACGAGATGTTGTCGAAGAAGGACTTGGACTTGTCGTAGTAGCAGGAGGGCCCCAGGTGGTCCTCCTCGGCAGGGACGTCATCGCCCGGGGTCACCACTGCAGGGTCCTTCTCCTCCCCCTTCTCAGCTCTGTCATCTGCACAGAGAGGGGCGCCCTGAGCTGTGGGAGCAGACAAAGCCCCTCTGTCCCAGGCAGGCCCCCCCAGCCACCCAGCAGCAGCTGCTGTGTGCTAAGTGGCCCCTCCTCCTGCAGCCCCACCCTGCGCTGGCCTTGACCACCAGGCCGGGCTGTCCACCGCACAGGGCACGCCTCAGTAACCCCCGGAGGGCGCAGCCCCGTGCTGCCCCACCCGCTCCAGCTGCTGTCCTCTGACCCGCTCCGAGGGCGCTCCTCGGGGGATGGGCGGTTTTCACCCAGACTCAGACCTTTGAAGTTCAGCTTCTTCCTGAACTCCTTGTCCAGCTCCTCTCGGTTGAACTGGGCGTTCGCACTCTCAAAATCAAAGTCGCCCTCAAACCTGATTGTGTTCTCCTTGACATCGGCTGGGCGGCTTTGCCCCCTGGAGCGGTTCCTGGTGCGTCTGTTCCCTGTGAGGAGAAGTGACAGTCACGGCTGGGAGCCACTGGCCAGACAAAATGGAGTGCGAGACGAGCCACAGAGGGGATGACGGAGCCCGCAGCAGCCACAGCCCCCAGAGCAGCGGGCGAGTGGGCAGGGACAGCGTGGCCTGCCCCAGGGCGCAGGGGTGGCAGCGCTGGTACCTGATCTCCTCCTCTGGGGCCTCCTGTTCTCGTCGTTGACCTGCGCTGGCGCCTGCACGGCGGCAGGCTGGCTCACGTCTACGGCACAAGAGGGGACGGTAAGGTGGGTGCCTGCCAGGGCAGAGGCCACAGGAGGATGGCAGCAGGGGCATCACCCCAGGGGACGCGGGGTAGGGGCCCGCCCTGGAGACACGCGGGGCGTTTCCCAGGGGCGTGGTCCTGTTACAAGGCCCCAGGCGGCAGTGGGCGTGGAGAGCAGAGGGTGCGCACCCCAGGGGACGCGTGTCTCGGTGCCGCTGGTGCTCTTGCTGCTTGGCGGGGCCGAGCGCCCGTTGAGCTGCACCCCCACGGCGCCCTTGATGCTGGGCAGGAGCTTCTTGGTGCTCAGGTTATCGAGAGAGCCAGTCTGGACGGCCTGCTCCACCATGGGGCTCTTACCAGCGGGGACAGACGGGAAAACGGCTCCTGCGTTGGAGAGAGGAGGCGCGTGGAGAGCAGAGCCAACCGGACGGCCCCCCACCCCCGCAGACGCTTCTGTTCAGGCGGCAGGGCAGGTGGCTAGGGCAAGGCCCACGGCAGGACCCCGCCTCTGCACTAGCCCCCACGGCCAGGCCGGCTCCATGTTCGGAAACCAGAGGAGGGAAAACCTCCTGGCCATCAGCGAGCACTCCCAGTGGTTTAGAAACGGCTTTCCAGGAACCACACAAGTCTTGACCCCAAGGGGGCTTGGGAGTCCCGAGATGCTCGTGTGCTCTGGGTCTGAGAGTGTGTTTCGTGCCGGTCCCTGCTGAGCAGGAACCGCCCAGTCTGGGACTGTCGGAAAGCACAGTGGTTGGCCACTGGAGCTGAGGTGCAGAGCACTGTCGTCTGGGCGTAGGAACGACAAAGGCAGACAGAAGAAACGAAGCGCTAATGACAGAACAGCCTGCATGGCTCTCGAGAGGGAAGTCTCGTGCTGAGAAGACCAAAAGCCCCAGGCTGCCCTTGACAATGGGGCTGCACTGCCAGCCCAGGCACGGGACAGGAACGCGCAGAAACAGAGCCTCAGGAGGGGACCCCTGGAAGCCACGCAAGTAGAGACCTGGCCTACCCATTCGCTGTGGTCTCCCCTCTGGCCCGGTCCTGGTGAGTGGGTGGTGGTGCACAGAGACTGGAGACAGAAGCCAGCCCTGACCAACCTCGGGACCCTGCCCGAGAGTGGCAGCCCAGGACAAACGAAGATCCCGTATGTCCCTGTTTTTCCCCACGGACAGAAGAAACCAGGGGAACTCCTTGTGACCAGATCAAAGCACTGCCAGAGCTGACGGGCCCCCACGATGGGCACGGCCCCAAGTGCCTCCTCCAGCCTGTCACAGCCTCCCCTGACTGACGCGGGTCCCGACTGCTCCCTCACACCCGGACAGCCTGGACAAGCACCTTGGGCCCGCCCGCCTGCTTTCTGTGACACGGGCGGAGCGGCTACACCATCTTGCCTAGGAATGGTCTGCAGGGTCCCGAGGACCATGGCACGTGCAGAGTAACTTGGAACAGGGGAGAAAGCGTGACTCCTTGGTTAACTGCAGAACCCGCAGGAAGCACGGACTGATAAGCATCGTCCTGGACGTCTCCACCACAGTATGGGTGGGGTCCGCCTCAGGTCACACACGTAAACAACACAACTTGGGCAAAATGGGAAGAACCACCTCCAGGCAAAGCCCAGAAACTCCCGCCTGGACCACTGCCGGCAGACAGGTGGGGCGGCGCGGCATGAACGAGCCAGTCACCAGGCCCAGGCTAGTCACCCCACTTTAAAGCAGCCTCATCACATGCAGCCCCCGAGCCCCAGAGCAGCGTGCGAGCTGCCCCGCAGACCCCGCAGGCCCCGCAGGCCCCTCAGGCACGGGAGGCCCCGGGAGACGGTTCCTGCACAGCAGCCGGAGCCGGGAGTGGCTGTCACAGTGCAGGTGGAAGCTGAGCCCGGCCCCTCGGCACTCCCTAACCCTCCTTCCATGAGGAAGCTGCTGAGTCAGTGCCACGTGCTGAACGAGAGACTCGGCTGAACTCGCCCCCGGGCTCGGCACTCAGCACTCCATCACAGCGAGTCGCCGCGGCATGCGCTTTACCCCTCGCTCTCTGGATGGCAAGACAGCGCAGCTCCCCAAACGGCCGTACCCTTGGAAGCGAGCTGGTGCGGCTCTGAGGGCGCGTCGGGCTCTGAGGCAGGCTGCGGAGACGGAGAAGAGCTAGGGCTGGAGGCTGCGGCTGAGGCCGGAGGGCTCGCCGGCTTCTCTAGAAGAGGGGAAGGGGAGAGCGCAGAGAGAGGGCGCAGGTAAGTAACAAGAAGCTCGCCCTGCATCCAGCAGGCCTGCAGAGGGCCGAGCGTCCGTCCCAGGACACTCTGCTCGCACAAACCTGGTCTAGCACGCGGAGAGCTGGCCAAGACGGGCGCTGCCACACCAGAGGCAGCAGTGACCGCAACGGGGCTTCCTGAAGCAAGGGCCCCACAGAACCGCCAGGGGCCCGATCACACCCTATTGCTACAGCAGGACACGGTGCCGAGACTGCCAGCTCCGCGGTCCGCCTGAGCCGCAGAGCTTCGGCCAGGGCTGGGCGGGCCCTCGCTCTGTGCCTGTGGGCGGCCTCAGCCCAGGGCTATCCCACCTGGAGGACAGGGAGGTTCTGAGCGAGGTGCTGACAGGGGGCCAGAAGAAAGTGGTGGTGGTTCGGCATCGCATCAGAATCTTCCATTTACAGGCTTACAGATGGGCAGGCAGGTAGACACACTGTGGTTACGCCTGGCACCCGCCACGCCTCCCCCAGGCGAGGCCGATACCCATGTGAACGTGGGTTTGGGTCGTCTGTTCCGAAACTCAACACTGCCACCCTCCTCTCAGCATCGGGCCACCTAGCACTGTAGTGTCTGACGTGGCACTGAGTGTGCCCTACGGGCTGAATGTGACAAGAACGCGGTGGCCCCCACACGGGGCCGCAGTCCCGCTCCCCAGAGGTCAGAGCGCAGCACTCCGCAGAGAGCACAGGGTACTCACCGAGACCCAAGGAAGCCGCGTACTGCTGGCTGAGCAGGGAGCTGGCGGCCAGCTGGCTGTAGGGCGGCATCCCTCTGAAGGGGCTGTAAGGCACGTGTGGCTGGAAGGAGGAGCCCGAGCCCAGGGAAGACTGAGCAAGGGGACACACAGGTGAGAGAGGTGCCAGGAGCCTGGAGAGCAGCGTTCAGGCAGAGGACGGCCACCCGACCTGCCAGCCCGCTTCCTGGGAGCTCAGGGGGCTCCCAGGGGGTGAGCTGGGCGGTCTCTGGGAGCTCCCAGCTGTCTTCTCATTCCCTCCCCAGCCCTACCTGCCCAGGTAACTCTCACTGGGACTCTTCCCCGACTCAAGCCTTGATCCCCTGCCTGCCATCGGGTAGTCAGTGCTCTGCACTAGGGCTAAGGGGCCCTCCTCGGCTTGGCCTGACCCCACAGGAAGGGGTGGGGCTGTGGCAGAGGACAACGACTTCTAGTCCCCCAGGCACAGCTGGGGGCTCTTCCACCCACACCCCCGGAGCCTCCCGTGTAGAGAAGCTCATGCATACTTAACTTGTAAGCCAACCCAGGCACCCTGCTCATCCTGGGCAAAACGCCCCTGGCCCTGCAGGCAAAGTGAGTGGCCCCCAGCACTGCAGTTTACCCTCTGGGCAGGGTCAGGAAAGCAAGCCTGCGGGCCCGGCCAGCACCCGCACCACACACACCACCCATGCCACGCACACCACGCCACTGGGGCTCTAGACTGACCCGGCCAGAAAGGACAGACAAACGCGAGCGACACCCAGCGAACAGCCGCCCACCCCCGCACCGCCTGTCTCACTCCTCCCACACACGACTGCAGGCCTTGGGACCCAAAGCTTCCACGGCAACACTGACAGCCCAGACAAAAACTAAGCGACGTGTCGTTAAAAGGCCATCCCTTTAGTTGAGTATGCTAACCAAACAGGTGACGACAAGGTCCCCTGGGACAAGCCGCGTCCCCCTCCCTGGCACAGGGCCACGCACTCACTTGGACGATGGCGGGGTCCTGAGGGAGGGTGTGTGGCGCTTTCGGAGGCTCGCACACCGTGATGTCTTTGATGTCGCTCCCCCGGAAGATGATGTACTCGTAAATCTCCTCGCGCGGAGGAGCAGGCCTGTCCGTGGGCCGGTCTTCAGTGCCGAAGGACCTCACTTAGGAGCAGAGACAGACGGCGTCAGTGGTGTCCTCAGCCACGTCCTCGGCCTCATGCACTTGGTCAGCCTCCTGGGGGCAACCCCTGCCCCAGGTGCTCTCCAGGGCTGGGTTGCCACCTTGCTACCACTGCACCCGATTTCCCACGGTCACTACACACGAGACCCCACTGGCAAAGCTCCGAAAAGTTCTGGGTCACAGGTGAGGACAGGGAAGGACCCCTGCGCCTGGCAGCCACAGGAAGGCATGAGCACAGAAGGCCCAGCGCAGCACAGGGTCTGCGCGATGGGCTGAGAGCCCACTGGCTGCTGTCCGACCTCAGGCTGGGTCCCGGACTGGCCGTTTTCTCAGGAGAGAACTGAACAAACCCACACACAGCCAGCCTGGGAGGAGCCCTTGCACAAACAATGGGTGGGGGGGCCCATAACTTGACACCCACCCCCAGCTCCTGTGTCTAGGGAGGGACCTCACTGCGGCTGCAGGAGCCCAGCTGAGCCTCCCCTCGGGGCTGGGGCGGCCTCTCTCTAAACCTGGGAACAGCCCCCCCCCCCACTCGCTGCAGACTCAGCTGCTCTGGGTCTCTGCTTCTCCACCTGGGACCTCACGCCAAATGGAGCCGACCGCCCGGGGCACAGGGGCGCGCACCTCCCGACACGGAACTACCTCCCGGAGCGGCGCAGCCCACCCGAGAACTTGAGCACCCGGCTCTGCAAGGAAACCGTCTCCAGGCCTGGGGCCCCGCGGACCGAGGTGCGGGAGAGCTCGGGCTGGACCCCCACAGGCTGAGTGCCGGTTCTCCAGCCCACAAGACCCACCCCCGGCCTCCGCAGACCGGGCTGCACTCGGCACTCCCCTGGAATAGGCAGAGAAAGGGCACTCGCCATCTTTCCCGGAGAATGCAGACAAAGAAACTTTGAGGCCCCCTCCAGCCTCCACGAGGCCGGGGAAAAGCCGCAACGCGGTCACTTAGGAAGGCTCAGCGTGGTCCCCGGGGCGCACCGAGACGGACCTGTCACCAAAGGGCACACCCTCAGGCTGAAAATGGGGCAGGGTCGGCAAACGGCTTTCAACGGGGGCCCTCGGGCCAAAGCGCCCTCCTGGCAGGAGGTTCCGTTCAGACGTGGAATTAGTTCAGGCTCAAGGCCCTGGCTGCTTAATAGGTTCCAGAAGGGCTTGCGGGAGCCGGCTCGTCTCACCCCCCCAGCCTTCGGGGGAGGACCCGGGAGCCTCCGGCCCCTGGCCCCGCCCCCGCGAGGACCCGGTTCCCGCGCCAGCTGCCCCTCCGGCAGGCCGGGAGGAAGCAGCCACCGACCCCCACCTGCAGAAGTGGGCTGCGCGCACGAGGGGGCGGCGCGGCGCCGCGGGAGCCGGACCCGCCCCACCTCCCCACCCCAGCGCCGGCCGCCCGCACACAATAACGCCGCGGCTGGGGGGGACCATTGTCCCGACGCTCCCCGGGGAGCGGAGTGGAGGCCGGGAGGGAGGGGAAAAGGGACTCCCGGAGGTGGGGGCGGGCGGGGGCGCCCGAGCCGCGGAGGGTGGGGATGCCTGGAGGATAAGGGCCTGCGGGGGGCGGCATGGAAGTGCGGGCCTGAGAAGGGAGTGGCCGGCGGGGGGAGGGGCGGCCCGGGGGTGGAGGAGGGCGGGCGAGGCCCGGGCCCGGGGCCTACGGGGGGCCCCGGGGGTGGGGGTGGGGTGGGCTCTTGGCCGGCGGGGCGGGGTCGGGCGGTTGGGGCAGCCGCGGGGCCGCTACCTTTGGCGAGCGCCACGGTGGAGTTGTCCGTGTCGATAGTGTAGAGAATGCCCTCGTAGCGGATCTGCGCCTTGGAGATGAGGCTGATCTTGCTGCCCAGGTACGGGGTGCCCGACGAGCCGCTCATGGCGACGGCCGCCCGGCCGGGCCCGGCCCGCTCGCCTTCGCGCGGTCGCTTCGCCGTCCGCTCCGCCTGCGCGCCTCTACACCGCCGCCCAAGGGGCCCGCGCGGGGACCAGGTAGTGAGTGGCGGCGCGCGGCCGGGGTCTCTGAGGGGAGCGCGGGGGAGGAGGGGCCGCAGCAGCCACATCCGGGGCCTTGCACCGCCACGCCCCGCCCCACACTCTCGCCGCTCATTGGCGCACTGCGCTGGCTTCCCTTTAAATATGGCCGCACTGCCCGCCTGGGGGCGGGCCCACGCCCGCGCCTGCGTAGCGAGCCCTGCCCGCCCGACTGGCTTTTCCCCCACTCTCCGCCTCCCACTTAGGTCTGCTCCCGGCGGGCCCCGCGCTGGGTGGGAGCACGAGAGCAGGTGGGCTGGCCTGAGGGAGGGATGGGAATCGGGCATTGCGGAACGCGCGTGCGCGGCGTGGGCGGGTGGGGACGGCGGAGCGGAGTAGGTAGGCGGGGTTGGGGGGGGACTGGGGGCGGGACGGCGCGCGCGTGCGCTGGGCGGGGACGGAGCTCTAGGCACCTCCCCCCGCGCGTGCCAGCTCCGCCCCGGACCCCCGCGCCGGAGAGTGCAGACTGCTGTGCTGGCCTCGGTTTTCCTTCTGCGGGCGCGTGCTCACACCTTTTGGTCCTCCCTAGGCCCGAAAGTCGACCAGCTGAGTTGCGTCCCGACCCCTCCCTCTTCCCCAGCACCGGCGGGCCGGGTTGGGGGGTTTCCCTGTCCTAGGCGATAAAGCATGGGGATTCCCGGTCTTGGGGGATAAAGTCGGGGTTGGGCGTCCTTGTTCTGTTGGTGGGGGTGAAACTGGGGTGGGGGTGGTCCCTTCCCCGCAGGGCGACGGCGCAGGCCCCTGTTTCGGGGGGCAAAGTCTGGCGGTAGGGGAGGTCCTGCCGGCCGGGGCGAAGTTGGGGGCGCCCTCCAGGCGCGGGGCGCAGTAGTAGCTGTGGGTAACGAACTCTTCCGGCACGTCAATCACTAAATAAAATGAGCTGAGTGCTTCTTCCCTTTAACCCTGTCTCTCCCGCAAACTTGCACTGACGGTCTCTATCCTTAAAATAACTCGCACCCCCACCAGGGCCTCAAAGCCCCGCCTAACCTGGCCTGCCAGTTGCTTTGCCGGGAGCTCCGGAGGCCGGGCACGGCCCCGCCCCTGCCTGTGAAGTGGGGGAAGGGCCACCCTCCTGGGGCTCAGACCCATCTTTCCTGCCCGGGGCTCACCTCCAGTAGCGACTGTGCGTGCGCCGTGCGCTGGCTTTTAGTTTGTTTCTCCACCGTACACGTTAGGTCAGGGGCCACTGGAATACTGGCGTAAATACTGGAAAAAAGCTTAGTGGGTGGTGACTGGTATTTTATGAAAATGAAACTGAGATAGAAAAAAACCAGGGAGGCTCCTGCATAGTGTTGCTTTGTGAAGCAGTTGTTTCGCTTGTGCATAGCATTTAAGTGGGTACTTGTTTAAGATGTGAAATGTGTTTCTTTCCGCGAGTGCTAGACCGAAAAGGGAAAGCCGCTTCAGAGAACTCACCCACCAAGCAACACAAGGGCGTTCTGACTCCCTCTCCCAGGACAGTCCAGGGGGGCCGGCGTCTGCCCTTTGTGAACCCCTCGTCCCAGCAGCACCAGGCAACATCCAGTAAAAGCGCGGTAACAGGCTTGAGAAAAGGGTGATTTAGAAGAGAAAATGGAAAAGTCTTCAAAGCTATCTGCCAAAATGTGCATGTACATCCCGGAGTTGCTTGTTGGCTCCCAGAAAGTCCTGCGGGGAGAACGGGGGCAGCCAAGCCCCGGTAAGAGAGCTCAGTGACAGGCTCTCCCTTACCCAGGGTGCACCTGTCCGGGGTAGGTGGTGCCCCAGGTCTCTGGAGCACCTCATGTCCTCCTTGCCCCCCACTTTCAGATCCAGGTAATGACGTGCCCAAGGTCATGGATTCAGGGTCCGTGTGTGTTGGGGGTGGGGCTGCATTCTTTACTAATAGAGCTGATTCTATCTTGGAAAAGGAAATTGGACCCAGAGCCCCAGGACCAGGGTGGGGTGCACTTCCTGGAGACCTTGGAGAGCTCATCAGGGTTCTGGGTGTGAAGGTAGCTCCCTGAGGACGTTAACCACGGGGCAAATAAGTAGGCTCCGCAAAGGCTAAAAATACGCACGGCGCACAGGACCAGGAATGCCGGCCCTGCCATTTATTCCGTGGTCTCCTGCGCAGAGTGGGGGGTGCTAGCGAAAGGTCGGAGAAGGGGGAGGTGTGCCTCGACCTAAACTTGACCCAGGAGCCGATTGATGTGGCCTGTTGAGGAGACACACCTGCCCGGCACCTCCATCTTAAACAGCTGCTCACAGTGCCCACCCACTTGGGGGTCACTGTGCCTTGGACTCCTGAGCAGAGTGTACGGCTGAGAAGCCGGAAAGCCTGGGAAGGCCAGGCTCCCTGCCTCCGTTTCCGTATTCACCACGTGGAGATTGCAGCTCCCCTGCCCGTCGTGCTGGTGGGCGTGAGGATCCCGGAAGACAGTGCCTGTGAAGGCCTCTGAGAGGGGCCAGGGGCCCCACATCAGAGGCCTGGCGTGCAGAGCGCCCCAGAGGCAGCCACGAGCTGCCTTCTAAGTGCCTGCTGTGTGTGTAGGGGTTTGGGGAGAGGTGGAGCAGCCCCTGATCAAAGCAGCTATGATGGTGTAGCCCAGGGACCCTGCCCTGGTTGCCATCGCCAGTCTAGCTGGGGTCACACAGCCAGCTTCCTGCAGTCGGTGGGGGGCACACATCACAAAAAACCCTTCTGTAACTGGAACACACAGCTTCAGAAAGAAGAACACACGACTGTTGATATCACGGGTCTCGATGCTCAGTAGGAACAAAACAGAACACGTGAGTTGATTCAAAGAAATGTCAGGAACAGGCGGTCCACAGACACACACGGCTGGGCAGCAGTCTGAGGTGTCAGATGAGCCAGCGAGGCAGGACCTGGCCTGTCCCCTCCTCCCCTTCAGGACCTGGCACGGGGAGGGGCAGACACTCACCCTGCCTGGCCCAGCCAGCAGGGAGGGAGCGGAGGGATCACAGTGGGCTATGCCGGAAGGTCAGGCATGGCTCCGAAGGTGTCCCCAGGAGGTCACTGGGCAGAAAAAGGGGCTGGGAGGCCCAGGGAACGTGGGTCAGGGCCCCTAACCCGAGCTGTGGCTCCGAATAAAGACGGAAGGGAGGGCGGAGCTGGTTTTGCCCAGGCAGGAATTGTCCCTGGGTATGACCAGCTCCAGGATCCTGCTGAAATCCAGCCCCTCCCGCAATGGGCCTGCAGCTTCCTGCACCTCGAATCCTCTCCCCCTTCCCCTTCTCTACTTTTCTCTCTCTGCCTCCTCCTCCCCTCCCCTCCCCTCCCCACCACACCCCCAGCGGGGGCACGCCCTCACGCAGCTGCTCCTGAGCAGGTGCAGCAGGCAGCAGAGCTGTGGGAGGCCAGCAGCTGAGGGCGCCTCTAGCCCACCTGCACCCCTTGTGGGGCTCCTCTGCTGGCCTCGGGTTCTAGCACAGAGCCACCTCCGGGACATTGCCTCCTGGTGGTTCCCACGGGGAGAGGGGAAAGGATGACAGAAGCCACCAGGGCCACAGCCAGGGTGAGGAAATGGAGCGTCGGGCCCGAGCGTTCCCCTGAGCACACTGCCCCAGGCACCGGGGGTGGGTTTTATTTATGAGAGTTGGTTCCAAAGACTGGAGGGCAGTTCAGGTGGTTCATGGTGGCGTACGTGCCGATGGAAGATTTGGGGGCACTTCACGTGAGTGGATCTCAGCAGAGAGCGGCAAGAGAGGGACACACATGAAGAACGAAGGGCCAGTCCCAGGCCGGCCAGCACGCAGGCCAGTAGAAGTCAGGAGGGCAGTCTCTGGGGCCCAGTGGCTGGGAGGGGCCTGGGGTGTGGCGCTTTCAGGGCAGCCAAGGGTGCTGTTTACCCAGGTGCACACGTTCCATTTGTGAAAATCCATCAAACTGGACACTCGTGACCGGAGCACTTTCATGCACACATGTCACCCTGGAGCTGGTTCTTCACTCTTACTAAGTGGCCAGGATGGCCGGTGTGTGCTGAGTCCCCTCTGCCAGCCCAGCGTGCCTGGCCTGTCTCCAGCCCTGGGAGGTGGGACCCTGCACTTCGGCAGCCAGGAAAGCGGCCTGGGCAAGGTGCTCAGCCAGGGCTACACAGCCAGCATGTGGCAGGACCGGGACTCCAGAGTAGCACTCAGCCTCGGGGATGGAGCAGCAGTGATGTCTGCCCCCAAGGCAGATGGTCCTGAGGCTGGAGCTGGACACTGGGAGGGGGTGGGGACAGGGCAGGGGGAGGCAGGGAGTTGAGAGACTCCCTCCTTGCATTCCGTCCTCTCTCAACCCCGTGCAGCGGATACAGGACATGAACCCCAAAGCTGGGCACCTGCCTGATGATTCATGAGTGCTAGTGTAGCCAAGCTGCAGCCTTGACCGGGAGTGGAGTCCTGTGCAGGCCGTGGTGGCGGAGGCCAGGAGAGACAGTCCAGGCTCCCCAGAGCCTGTCCTCACTGGACGGTATCTGCCCATCTTGGCGGTGTATGCTCCCTGAGCCTGGCAGCTTCTGTGGGGTACAGCCCCTGTCCTCCTGCATCAGCCCAGCTACCTGGTGACTCAGCTGTTTATAAAGCTGGTGGTCTGGCCAGGCTGTGGGGACAGCTGCAGAGAGGTAGCTGTTGTCTCCTGCAGTAGAGAGCTGGGCATTGCCTCCCCAGGGCGGCAGAGGCCCACCCGCAGCCGCAGCTGGGACAGAGGCACTGTCTGAGGAGCCAGACTCTGCATTTTGCACCTTGAAATCCCCGCCCCCGGGGGTCCCAGGCTTGGCATATCAGTCCGGCTCAGCTGAGCACCCAGCCGCCTTTGCACTGCAGTCACTATGGCTCTAGCATCTGGATGGGAACTTGAGTTTTGCTGCTCTTCTGCCTGCGATGAGGGACGAGGGCCCTTTGAAGCCACTAGTGAGACTGGGGGCCCTCCTCTCAGTCTGCACTGGTTCATTAATTGCCCTCCTTGGCGTT
>PVKM010042973.1:0-12649 GCA_004027735.1 Carollia perspicillata
CTGCTTCTGCCTTGGCTTCCACATTCCTGCTTGTATCACGAGACCTCTCCCCTCCTCACTTTGTTGCAAAAGTATTTAACCGCCCACCTGACCCCTCCTCAGTGCCCAGAATTTGGAAGCTGTCTCCTCTGGGCCCACGCGTGTAATAAAGGCTTACTCCGTCACCCCAGATCATGTGAGAGTTCGTTTTTCTGTAACAATTTGTTTGACGATTTTAAGATTATTGAAAGGGCTTCAGCATAATTGGGGTTATTATGTGAGGACTTTTTTGCTTATCTGTCATGGTGGATATCATGAAGATTATGTACGGACCTTTTTTTTTTTGCTCATCAGTTTCCGTTAGTGTTTGTGTATTTAATGTGTGGCGCAAGGCAACCCTCTTCTTCCATCGTGGCTTAAGAGACACCAAAAGGTTGGACACCCCCGCTCTAGACATTCTTACTTCAAGCATTTATACTGAGCTCACACACTAAAAAAGTGTCTTTCCAAGCATTTAAAAGAAACAAAGTGGTAGTCTTAATGGTAGCATTAGACCTTGGTTCTTGAGTTTGGCAAAGAAAGAATTTAGGGCTAAGAACTTTAGCACCAGAAGTTTAGCCTTTTAGAAAGAAAGTCACAGAGGCAGATGTGAATCAGCTGGGCTTCATGGACTCAGGAAACAAGTTACAGAGGCAAAAGCAGGGCCCTTGGAGACAGGTTCAGGAGTTTGGCCAAGGATGAGTTGTTGCCACCTGCTACTCCCCCAGTTGTAAGTCTCCTAGGAACCTCTATGGCTAAAAGGAAAGAAAGCAAAGAAACATGCCTTAGGAAAGAATGGCGGGAAAGGCACAGCCAAGGGAGAGGAGAGGAGAGGAGAGGAGAGGACAGGGGAGGGGAGAGGAGGGGAGGGAAGGGGGAAGAGAGGAGAGGGGAGGGGAAGGGAGGAAAGAATGCAATGGGTTCTTTGTTTTAAGGGTTTTATCTGTTTTCTAAGGGCAGGAATTTTAGGGGAGGTCTCAAAGGAGAATCTCAATGAAATATTCATTAGCTTTTACAGATGTTTCTGTTCAAGGTCGTGATCTCTATTGACTGGTTGGCACTAGGGGAGGGGTTCATTAGTTAGTGCAACTGGTCGTGAGACAGTCGTGGCATCACTCTGGTTTTGGTGCTGTTCTGGGCCTGAAGCTAAACCACAACACAGGCCTAGATGTTATTTCTACTTTGACCAAAAGTCTGTCTCTGTGGTCAGCAGCCCTGATGCTTGTTCCTGATGCTTTGTTCCAGCAGCCCTGATGCTTTGTTCCTGAGATTATTTGCTGCTGATCAGAACCTCCTTGTCCCGAGGGCTTAATGCTTAAGGGAGTGGCGGTACAAAGGAGAAGGAGGCAGGTGAGTCGGAGTGCTAGATGAGGCCGGTTAGAATCAGCTGTCTCCATTCTACTTGCCAAGGAATTTTCCTGGCTTTGATAGAGGACTCAAGACTTGGAAAATTTTAGCTTAAGGTAAAAAGATATAAGTCTAGCAAGTAATATGTATGTTAAAGCTTTTGTTTCAGAAACTACAGATAAGGCCCATCCTGGCTCCTGGGAAAACAGCCGACCTCCTGGGGCACTGCTAGAGATTACCGCCCAAGAATGAGTTGGAGGAATCCGGGCCTTTGTGTTCCAGGGAGAGCAGATGATCACCCTCCCCTGGGAACAGCTAACTGCCCAGGACAGGAATGCTGCAGCTTCTGAATCTGAAAGCCCTCACTGCACCTTGTTTATCCTCCCCCTGCCCCTTATAAAAAGTCTGGCCTAAAAAGAGAAGGCAAGATGGTCTGTTAGGGTATGAACCCACCACCTTCTCAGATTGCCGGCCATCTGAATAAAGCCACCCATGAAAGATTCAATCGCTGTCATTGCTTATTGGGTTTGGTAGTGAAAGGCAGCCCGAACACCGGTGTCTTTTCCCGTTACAGCTTCTTACTCTCCTGCCTCAGTAGTGGATCTAAAATGCTGTCAGAATCCCCATGGTAACTATACAGTCTAGGACCCAACCAATACAAACAGGGAAAACTCTTGCAGTCAAGCATTCTTGGAAAGCTGCAACTTGTAGAACAGTGTAGCAGAGGGCAGGTTCTTCAGCAGCTTGCTAGGCATATTTTACTTCATCTATTGATTATGTGTGGGCTAAAAATAGTAATACTTTCCCTTCCACCTTTTAAGTTCTTCCAGCTAGGCTAATGACCAAATTAACAGAGATAGATTGACAGAAAATCAAAGTTTGATACATGCCCATGGGGAATTCACATAGGCATGATCATTCCATGAAAATTCCAAAGACAGTTGTTACGGAAAAACAAACTCTTACACGATATGGGGTGACGGAGTAAGCCTTTAATACACGCGTGGGCCCAGAGGAGACAGCTTCCAAATTCTGGGCACTGAGGAGGGGTCAGGTGGGCGGTTAAATACTTTGCAACAAAGTGGGGAGGGGAGAGATCTCGTGATACAAGCAGGAGATACGTAATTGTGAAAGCCAAGAACACAAGAAAGCAAGGGAAGTGGTCCCGGACCCAGGACAAAGGCACAGCAGGGGAGCGTCCAGGGCCGGGAATCAACTAACTAGCCAACAGGTGATATAGTCTGGAGCCAGGAAGCAGGCAGGGAGCCACCAGGGGCTGATGCAGAGTGCCAGCTTCAGTTTCTATCTATATTTTTAAATTTCTACTACAAGTAAGGCAACATTGGGTACATAAGACACTTTGGACAAAGGAGAAAAGAGGGGGAGGAATGGGTTATTAAATTTAAGAATTGAAAAAGGGGAATTTACAGGTAGTTGAGGAAGAGCAGAACACACGTGGCAAAAAAAAATCCTTGACAGGTGGCTCAGAAACAGTGGGATGCAGGTGTCTCGCTCACCTGCCTGAAGCCCTCCCTCTTGTTTACCATACTGAATTCAAATTAGGTTAAGGCTACAACTGAAGATCTACTTCCTGAAGCAGATTCTCTGTCTGAATCTCCTGGGCAGGAAAGTGGGGCTGGAGGTGTCAAAGCTTCTGAGTCTTTTCTTTCTTAATAAAAAGCTTAAAATCAATGTCCCAAAAAGCAGCTTCAGGGGGGCAGAATTTTGGTCCCTTTGGTTATAATTAGACAAACTAACTGAAGAGGTAGTTACTGAAGTATAATCTTTCTGCCAAGACGGAAAACCTAAAAACCCGGGCCTTGTCTGTGCCATCATTTTATCACCCCCAACTCCTAGTTTTTCCTGGCTTTACTGCTCATTCAAAGTTCTGCATGCAAAAATCCTCAGGGGGTCTCAAAAGGCCCTGTAACTAAGCAACCTTGGCCTCACCCAATCTGTCCCGCTATTTGTGGGAACCCACACCGCTAGAGTTAACTCAAAGGGTTAAGAAACAATGCACTGCGAAGTGGCAGGGAGAGAAACCAATAGAATGTCTAGAAGGTCTGTACTTAGGGTGAGCTTGGCTGGGATTGGGTGTGGCCCAGTGGAACCTACGGAAGCCTAAAGGGTGAGAGGGCGTCTGAGGCAAGTCGGTCCGAGGACGCCGGGGATAATCAGGAGAGCGCGTGAGCGTGAGCGTCCACCGTTTCTCCCTGCTTGCCTTTATCCTTAGGAGCTGGTATTGCGGGGACAGCCCGGGTTCGGTGTATGGCCACGGAGTTACGGTG
This sequence comes from Carollia perspicillata, assembly GCA_004027735.1. Lineage (NCBI taxonomy): Eukaryota > Metazoa > Chordata > Mammalia > Chiroptera > Phyllostomidae > Carollia > Carollia perspicillata. The sequence continues at coordinate 3,654 of PVKM010042973.1, forward strand.
TCGGGACTCCATGCCCTGTCACAACCAACAAGTAAACTCTACCTCTACCCAAAGCCCTGAGGCGCCGCAACCTGGCGACCTGATCCCAGATCCTGCGGGGGGAAACAGCGCCCTCAAAGCGAAGCCGACTCTCCTCACCAGTCACGCCCATTCTAGTGTACCGGGGGAGGGGGACTCGAAGGCCTGCGCTGGCGCCAGCCTCAACCCGGAGAGCGAAGGTGGCAGTGGAAACTATGACGCATCGGCCCGCGATTGCCTTCCTGGGGACAGCCAACTCTCTTGGCAGATTGGGGCTCAGCTTAAACTGCTACCCATGAATGACCAGATCCGGGAGCTGCAGACCATCATCAGGGACAAGTGAGTCGGGAGCAGAAGGGGAAAAGGGAGTTGGAGGGTCTCTCTGGAGGTGGGCAGGAATTAGAAGCAAAAGAACTAAGGGGTAATTTTCTTCGCCTGGTGAAACTGGCTTGTGGAGATCTGGGCAAGGAGCATCTTTTCTTTGAAGGGGAATGTCTCTTGAGGCAGACCTATTGCCCTCTTTTTCCCTCATCCCAGTGTTTAACATCGCTTTGCGGTCTGGACAAACGAAGCCCTGTTGGTAGCCTCCTACTTCCTCTTTGTCTCTTTTGAGCAATGAGGAACCCTAAAACGTTTCAGGCAGGTAAACGCACCTGTGCTGTCTGGTGCCTGTCGATATGGTCAGTCTGTAATACCACTCAAGGTTATACACCCTACCTCTAATGATCTCAGACTCACAGATAGAAAGAAGTAAAGCAATTTCAAGGAAATTCTGTTGTGCTTAACAGACCATCTGTGCCTTTAGTGTTCGCTATTGTAGATATCATTTTCTTGAATTAGTCTTGAATTAGTCTTGGTGTTGAGGTTTACTTGGTCACGTGCAAGCTTACCCACATCTTATCAGGATTGTTTTATTGCCAACGGATAGAACGACGACTGTTTCCCGGTTAGTTTATGGAGGAAAGGGAGCCTAAAGGAGCCTTTGGCACCCTTTCTAATCCCACAACCTAAGGTAGCCAAAACTCCATGTTAAGTGCTATTTTGAGATCTGAAAACTTATGTTGTAGATGGGGCTTCTCAAGGGATATATGTACCATGATGGAACTAGAGCTGGCTTCTATATTGGCAGCACTTTAAATGAGTAGGTACTGCATGTCTAAAAACTAATTTTCGGGTGGATGCTTTGAGCTTTTAAAATGACTATGAACTCAGGCTGCCACTCCCTAAATCAGACTAATATTTCTCCGTACTGTTGTAATAGGCACCTAATTTGTTTCCCTGCTCCACTTTTTCTCTCTTCCACGTGCATTCACATATTACTGAACGATCAATCTTATTAATATACTGCTTGGATTAGGTAACTTCTACTCAGCAGCTCTCTTTGGCTTCTCAGAGCCTACCAAAGGCCAGGATCTAGCTTGTCATTAAAGAAAGCCTCTCTTCGTGGTTCCCAGGAACTATTTTGAGCCATCTCTGCCTCTGCTCTCATCTGGAATTCTTTTTACTCCTTTGCATGTTCAAATCCTACCTATTCTTCAGAGTCAAGCCCAGCATTATATGTCCACCTCTGCCAAGAAGCTTTCCTTTAATCATTCTTCTTCCGCTGCTTTTCCCTGGCCTTTTTGAAGCAAGATTCACTTTCGATTTTATATATTGTTGTTTGTATATTGATCTTATCTATTAGATTTTAAAGCTCCTTGAGGACAAAAGTTGTATCGTTTACATTTTTTTCTTATTTTTCAAGAAAATTCCCTTTAATTCAAATAACGTTTTGATTCTTGTTTCATTTTTTTAATGTTTGGAGATATTTTATTTAAAATTGATTATTTTATATTTTCTTTTTTTCCATATTTTTTATTGCTGTTCAAGTACAGTTGTCTCCATTTCCCCCCACCATTCCCTCCCACCCCAGCCATCCCCACTTCCCACCCTTGATCCTACTCCCCTTTGGTTTTGTCCATGTGTCTTTTATACATGTTAGTGAAAACCCTTCCCCCTTTCTCCCCCACTGTCCCCTCCCACCTCCCCTCTGGTTACTGTCTGTTCTTAATTTTAATGTCTCTGGTTATATTTTGCTTGTTTCTTTGTTTTGTTGATTAGGTTCCACTTATAGGTGAGATCTTTTACATTTTTGAATTCCAACCATGCCTTTCAAATAATAGACAGTCAATTACTAAATGGTCTTTCTAAAGTTCTTAAAAATTATAGCTATGACACTATACTATTTAACTGTTTTAACAAATCCATATTGAAAACCGCTGCGGTCATGTGATGTAATAGTTGAAGTAATGATCTTAAAATGTAGGAGGCATAGGGTTGGTAGTTATGGTGAAAGAAGTTGAACTAACATCTCTAAGGCAAAGAAAATAGGATGACAATTCTAATTTCTATAGAGCAGGAGTTATGACCTTGAATCTTGAATCCCTCTGCACCTGTAGATGGGCCTAGGGGCTTTAGTAAATCTTTGGAAATCATCTGCCCAATGTTATTGGTATGTGCGTTTTTTAATGTTTGTTTTTATATAACATCTTTATTGAGATATAACTCACCATATAATATGCTGTTTAAAGTGTACAGTTCAGTAGCTCTTAAATATATTCATGGCTGTACAACCATCACAAAATCAATTTTAGAATATTTTCATCACTCCAACAAGCTACCCCATACTTATGAACAGTCAGTCCCCGTTTACCCCTAACCCACCCAAAGCCCTGGACTGCTTTCTGTCTCTATTGATTTTCCTATTCTGGACACATCATACAAGTGGAATCATACAACCTGTGGTGTTTTGTGACTAGATTTTTTTCCCCCGTTTTCAGAATATTGTATCAGCACTCCATTTATTTTTTGGCTGAGTGATAGTCCATTGTATAGATATACCATATTTTTTATCCATTCATGAAATGATGGACATTTGGGTGGATTCCACTCTGAGGCTATTATGAATAATGCTGTTTTGAACATTTGCATATGTACCTTTTTTATAGGATAAGGTTTTCTTAGGATTTCATTAGATTTTATAAAGGGATCTTCATGACAATGTCAGAGTGAACCATTACTATAGAACTTGAAAAGGGCAAGAAAATCAGCATTCATATATAAGAATATCAATACCTGATTTCACTGCATTACTTAGTGTGGTAAACAGGGGTGTAAGTGAAATCTTTTCTGAGTTTGGAAGGAGACATCGGGATTCATTGTGAGCTTAGGCAAGATGTTTAGCATCTCTGTGCTTCAGCTTTTATCATTTGTAAAATGAGGGTGTTGGCAGTATTTTAAGGAGTTCCTAGTAGGCTAAAACAAGATACTTTGCTCTGAACATCAGCTATAAACAGTGAAGAGCTGTGCACATTTAAGGCATTTGAAACCTTTATGTTTGGATTTGTGCATGATTCTGGTTGCATTCATAAGTGCTGGTTTGTTGAGCTTTTGGGAGATAGTAAAAGAAATTAAATCATATACAATTCACATTTTTATTTTTAAAATAGCACACATTCTACCTAATTTTTATCATGTAAAATATAGTATGGAAAGACTCACTACAATTTTTGATAACTAATTGATGCTTAGTTATTTAGGCTGGAGGCAGTGTTTTAGTTTTGTTTTTGTTAGTCAAATTTGTTAACAGAGGCCTCTGTTGCTTTTATCTTCAAAAACTGGCATCCCCCCTCAAAAACAAGCCCTATTTCATTCCCTTTAAGGGGTTGGTGTAGGGTGCCTATAGTAAGAGGAACCATATTTACTTAGGTCTAGTTATGGAAGATGCCATCACTTAATGGTATTCTGTCTTCCTCAGGGCATGTAATAAAATATATGTGCACTGTGGGGCTATCTGGTAATAGAAGACATTGGAGTACTTGTTATTCCTTTTATCATTTCTGGCCATTAGTGTTTGTCTAGTGATGGGATTGCTTGCTGAGTTGATTTTGCCATTGGGAAATGGGTGTTAAGCCAGCTGGACTGCATGTTGTTATAACTCAAAGCAGGCAAGATTGAGAAAATTGGACAGATTTAAATGTCTTTTATTGAAATTTGCAGTATTTGAAACATAACATGTTCATTGTATTATGGAATTTCAAGGAAATGCTCTTTCACTGGGAGTGCAGCAATCTAAAAACATCAATGGTCAGATAATTTATTAATACTCAGTCACACATGGGTCACACAAGAGAAATGACTCCTTCATTTCCACATTCTACTGTTACAATGGATTAAGCCACACATACTGCCCCTCCCGTCCCCTTCATGCCCTAAACCCAGCAAAATCTGAGTGTTAATGCCTTTTTCCCTTAAAAGTTCATGACCCCATATTTCAGGCAATTGCAGTGTATTTAAAAGATCATCTTCCCTCTCTGTTATTTTGTTTTCTTTTGTCTCCTGAAACATTAAAGTAAAGCTGTTTCATGAGCAGTTGCATATTTGAATATTTCCTGTATACTTGTTCTTGAAGGGGGTTTGCCATGGTCTCAGTTTGAACTGTGGAGGAAAGTTGAACAACCTTAGCAATTTTAGTCTGTGAACTAGCACTATAGATTCTGAGTGTGTTTGGTCTTGTGACTTTTTTTAGTTACCTGGAGTGGAGAAAAGTAACCTTACGATGGATAAATATCCAGTGTAGCCCTAATGTAGGTGTAGCCCAATGTGATTTGAGTCACCTTAGTAGTGTAATATTTTTTATCTTAAAATTTATTTATTTATTTATTTATTCTTAGGAGAAGAGAGGGAGAGAAACATCAGTGTGGTTGCCTCTTGCACGCCCTCTACTGGGGATCTGGTCTGCAAACCAGGCATGTGCCTTGACTGGGAATCAAACTGGCAACCTGTTGGTTCACAGGCCAACACTCAATGCACTGAGCTACGCCAGCAAGGGCATAATATTTTTAACCAAAGCTGTACATCTGAATTGCCTGGGGATTCTTTTTCCCCTCAGTTTTTACTTCCCATTCTTAAAGTAGTCTTGGGGGTAACCTGAGCACCTGCAGCTTTACAAACACCTTGGGTGATTGTGCCGCACTCTGGCTGGGCCACAGCCCTTTGGATAGTGATTTGCGTGGCTTCAGATTCAGGATATAGGCTGTGCCAGGGATTCCACACACTAAACAGAACCAGCACAGAGAACATGGCCTGGCATCACCCTGAAAGTGGAGGAATCTCAGACCTTTCTTCCTCAACTTGTACAAAACCAAAATGTCCACTACAGAAAGAAAAAACTGTCACCTGAAAATTGTTTAAAACATGGACATGTTTTTGGTTTCCCTGGGTATTCCATGTGAATTTTCCAACTGGCTTTTAAGCCAGGAGAGAGGAATTCACCTCTTTAACTGTACATACTTCTGTTATAATATTTATTGGACATATCCTAGTAATGTCTTGTGAACTAGTCTGGACTGCAGGGAGGCAGGAAGAAGGTCTGGCGTGTCACAGTACCTGGAATATAGGGGCATTAATGTTCCAATCATTATAAAAAATAAACTTCTGAATGACTGAGTTCTGGACTCTCAAGGAAAATGATAGTTTCTCTTCATTTTTTACCTGATTTTTAATGTTTACATTGAACTCTGCTTTTAGGTGCAACTATTTAACAAGCTTTTAAAGAAAGTACTAATGGGTTGTAGCCTTGATGACTTATACCTGGCAGGTAATAAATGCTTTTTTACCCCTAACTTTTCAAGTCAGATTAGAGTGGCTCTAAGTATTTCAATGGGGGTATGTTTTTATGAAAGTGAAGGAAGGAGAAGGAAAATCATTTATAAATCATCTGCATACCATGATCAACATTGAAGCTAGTCAATGATCACATAATAACAAATAACCAAATAAATTTTAATGATCACATAATAACAAAATAGCTATGGAAATACAGTTTATGTGTTGAGAGCTTTCACTAAACATTAACCTAAATGAAGCATTCCTTTGGTTTAAACCTGCCAAAAAAGATTTAATGTTTTACTTCCCTTTCACCAGTTGCTTAAAAAACAAAAACAACACTCCCTTACGTAAAACCCTGCACTGTTTTTCATTACATCTCATTACACAACTGTCAGAATGGCAATCATTAATGTAGCCACAAATCGCAAGTGTTGGAGAGGATGTGGAGAAAAAGTAACCCTGGTGAACTGTTGGTGGGAATGCCAGTGGTGCAGTCACTATGGAAAACAGTGTGGAGGCACTTTAAAAAGTTTAAAATTGTAGGCGTGTGAGGGGCAACCACACATTGATGTTTCTCTCCCTCTCTCTCTCCCTCCCTATTCTTTTATTCTTTTATTTTAAAAGAATAAAATCTTTTTGCCCTGGCTGGTGTAGCTCAATGTATTGAGCACGGGCCTGTGGAGCAAAGGGTCGCTGGTTTGATTCCCAGTCAGGGCACATGCCTGGGTTGCAGGCCAGGTCCCCAGTAGGGGACACATGAGAGGCAACCACCCATTGATGTTTCTCTCCCACTCTTTCTCCTTCCCTTCCCCTCTCTCTAAAAATAAATAAATAAAATATTTTTAAAAAACAACAACACTGCTTTAAAAAAAAAAGAATAAAATCTTTTAAAAAGTTTAAAATTGTAAATAACACTGTAATAAACATAGGGGTGCTTATATTCTTTCTGATTACTGTTTCAGATTTCTTCAGATAAATTCCCAGAAGTAGAATCGCTGGGTCACAAGGTAGTTCCATTTTTAATTTTTGGAGGTATCTCCATGCTGCTTTCCACAGTGGTTGCACCAATCTGCATTCCCACCAACAGTATAAAAGGGTTCCCTTTCTCCACATCCTCACCAGCACTTGTTTGCTAATTTACTGATAATAGCCATTCTGACAGGTGTGAGGTAATATCTTATTGTGGTTTTAATTTGCATTTCTCTGATGATTTAGTGATGTTGAGCATCTTTTCATATGTCTATTGGCCATCTGTATGTCCTCTTTGGAGAACTGTCTCTTCAGGCCCTTTGCCCATTTTTTGAGTTGCTTTTCTTTGGTGTTGAGTATTATAAATTCTTTATCAATTTTGGGTATTAACCCCTTATCAGGTGTATTGGTGAATATGTTCTCCCATTTGGTAGGTTGTCTTTTTATTTTGTTGATAGTTTCCTTTGCTGTGCAAAAACTTTGTAGTTTGATAGACTCCCATTTGTTCATTTTTTCTTTTGTTTCCCTTGCCTAAAGAGATATATCAGAAAAAATATTGCTACAAGCAATGTCTGAGATTCTACTGCCTGTATTTTCTTCTAGCATTTTTATGATTTGAGTCTAACATTTAAGTCTTTAATCCATTTTGAATTTATTCTATTTGTTCTTGTGTATGACATAAGAAGGTGGTTTATTTTGATTTTTCTGGGCATATCTGTCCAATTTTCCCAATACCACTTATTGAATAAACTACCTTTAGCTCATTGTATGTGCTTGCCCAAGATCTGGAAGCAGGCCAAGTGTCATCAGTAGATGAGTAGATGAAACAACTATGGTACATAATACACAATGGAATACTGCTTGGCCGTAGAAATTCTTCACCTATGTAAGCCTACCTACTTTCATCACTTTAATAGTGGTAATAATAGAATCTACCTCTTGAGGTTGTGTGAGGATTAGATGAGATAATGCACCGAAAGTGCTTAATACTTGGCACCAAGTAGGCTTTTAATGAATGATGACCTGTGAGAAAGAAAGGAGCAATATATGTATAATATTCAGTACCTGCTCTAACTTTTGGACCTCCTTAGAAAAGCTTTATAAATAACTCTTTGTACACTTGGTATATACATACATGGTTAAATAGAGAATTGTTAAAATAATTTTTGTAGAAATAAGGGAGGATTGTCAAGTGTATTCTGAATAGGGAGAAGTAGCAGAGAGTAATCAAGTGGGAATTTCTGCTGGAAAAATTGAAGTTGTATCGTGAAGTTCAATAAACAGAAATGGCTTTTTATATTTTTTAATAATTTTTATTCTTGCTCAAGTACAGTTGTCTTCCATTTTCTCACCCCCGCTTTCCCCACCCCACCCCCACCTCCCACCCTCCATCCTTCCCGGCTTTGGCTTTGTCCATGGGTCCTTTATACATGTTCCTTGATGGCCCTTCCCCTATTATCCCTCACTATCCCTCTCCCACCTACTCTCTTGTTACTGTAAGTTTGTTCTTTATTTCAGTGTCTCTGGTTGTATTTCGCTTGTTTGTTTTGTTGATTAGGTTCTACTTATAGGTGAGATCCTATGGTATCACTGCCTGGCTTACTTCACTTAGCATAATGCTCCGTAGTTCCATCCATGCTGTCACAAAGGGTAGGAGCTCCTTTGTTTCTGCTGCATAGAATTCCATTGTGTAAATGTACCACAGTTTTTGGACCCACTCATCTACTGATGGGCACTTAGGTTGCTTCTAAAACTTGGCTATTGTAAATTGTGCTGCAATGTTCATAGCAGAAATGTCTTTTAAGTTTGAGTTGGGAGGGTCTGTAAGTGGAGCAGTCATACCCTACCACTCATTGTCAATTACCCCAAACTGGCAGAGATGTGCTTTCTATCTCCAATAGGAAGATTATTTTCTACTGTACTACTCCATTAGGAAGAAGGAGGATCATGTCCCGGCACCCTCTCAGCCAATGAAAGACTCAGCCAGTGAAAAGTCACTACACTTTTGAACTCCCAGTTTCCTCCATTGGACTCTTTGTTTGCAAAGGCCCCTCTGAACTCCTCTTTTTCTCTGTAAAAAAAAAAAAAAGTTTCTTACCTTTATTCTCTGACCTTGCCATGGTTCACCTGTAGACCACATGTCCTGAATTCCAATTCCTTATTGTTCCCAAATAAACCCAGTTTGTTGGAGAAATATCAGGCAGTCTGTTGGTTTAAGGTCAACATTATCTTCCACCAACTAGTGCATCCCTCTAGCAGCAGCAGCAGTGAAGCCTAGTAAGAAAGAGGGCAAAGATTTTTACTTGAAGTCTTAAATTTGTAATATTTTTAAAAACACTTCTTTCTCATATTTCTATATC
>PVKM010042974.1:0-12649 GCA_004027735.1 Carollia perspicillata
ACTGGGTTCCAGACACTCCTTCCCTAAGTTTCTAGTCATCATATGACTCAGGGGCTCCCGTCCCCGTGCGAGACAGTCCCTAGAGTCTTGGGGACCTCTGACTCATCAAGGAGGGTCTCTACAAGGCTGCTGTTCTGCGTGCTGCAGTGAAGCTACGGCGTCAGCAGGTGAGCGTCAGACTGCCGAGCTGGCCTCCCAGACTAGGTAGTGTGCGTGGCATTTGGTGTTTTCCAAAATGCGTTTCAGTCACGCTTTCAAAACCTGAATATTGGCTCTGCCCCATTGAGGGAACCCTGCTTCCCATGATGGAGGTGGAGAAGGAAAACGTGAGGACGAGGGTCTTTAGAGGCATGGTCTTGACAATAGTGTGATGATGTTCAGAATCAGAGGTTGGCTCAGATTCTCTCAATGCTTGTCGTGAAACGACCTCCCCTGAAGCACACTCCTGCCCGCCCCATCTACCTGGTGAGCTCCTGCTCATGCTTCAGATTCCAGCACCAGTACCTCCTCCTTCGGGACGTCTTTCCTCCTCCTTGGCTTGCTTTCCTCACTCTGGTCTCCCCAAGCTCCGGGGCACGCTCTCTACCTTGGCTGTGACCCCAGGGAGATAGAGGTGCTTGTGTGCCTGAAGGCTGGGCCCAGGGCTGATGGTGAGGGACCCGGCATCTTTCAGTATGGAGCAAGCAGCTGCAAGTGAGAGAGGAGGGTCAAGTCCCCTCCCTCCCATCATCTCCCCAACCTGCCCCGCGTGTCCATCCCTATACCAGGCTCTTCTATCGCTACCAGGACCTGGCCCCGCAGCTCGTCCCCCTCGACTACACCAGCTGTCCTGACGTGAAGGTGCCCTACGAGCTCATCGGCAGCATGCCTGAGCTGAAGGTATGCTTGGGCTGCGGGGCAGGCAGGGAAAACAGTAGCGATGCCGCGTTCCTACGAGGCGAGGGCTGCAGTTTTCCCATATTGTGGGTGAGAAAACTGAAGTTCATGGCCACACAGCCAGGATGTGACAGAGACAGGACTCCAACCCTGGGCTGTTGGGAGGATGCGGTAGGATAATGCAGGCAAAGGGCTTAGCCCAAGGCCTGTTGCGTGGCAAGTACTCAGGGAACTTCAGTTCTTTTCAGAGTCGGAGCAGCTGAATGTAGTTTCTTCTCAGCTGGGTGTTCAAGCACGTGGTTTGTGCCTCCGAAAGTGACTTGTGGGGTGAGTGACTGTGCGTAGAGACTATTGTATCGCAAAGTACAAGAACCTCACTGAAGAAGGACAGAATAGGTTCGATCACATGAGCAAAAACTCCAGGGTCAGGGCATCGGGTACAGCGGGAACCAGGGGCTCTGGAGATGGGCTCGGGAATCTCCTTGCATCTCTCAGCTCCTCTCAGGAAGAGGCTTCGGTCTTCATCAGCCCTTCTTCCTGAGGTGGTGAAGGGAACCCCCAGAGACCAGATTTCCTCCTGTCAGTTCTGCAACCAGCAGAAAGCAGGTGCCTTCATCCCAACTTTTCAAAAACATCCTGGGGCAGGCTCTGGTCGGCCGGTTGAAGTCACAGGTCTATCTCAGAGCCAGTCACAGCTGCCAGGTGAATAGAAATCTGCTTGTCCTCACCCAGGTCGTGTGGCTGCCTCTCTAGCTGGAAGTAGGGACAGCACCACCCAGACAGACCACTGTGGCAGAGAGTAACGGTGCCTGAAGCCCTGCCTGAGGATCATGGGAGGGAGAGAGTCTTGGTGGGGGGCACCTGGAGGGTCCCAGGAAGGTGAGTGCTGAGAGTGAGACCACAGGGAGCCTGAGACCCTAGTCAGGGATGGCCCCCCTGCTTCCTGTCCCCAGGACAACCCGTTCCGACAGAGGATTGCCCAGGTCTTCTCTGAGGACGGGGATGGCCACATGACCTTGGACAACTTCCTGGACATGTTTTCTGTGATGAGCGAAATGGCTCCCCGTGACCTCAAAGCCTACTATGCTTTTAAAATCTATGGTGCGTGCAGGGCCCGGGGTCGGGGCTGTGCAGTGGGGAGTGGAAATGAGACCAGCCCCAGGGCCAGGGGCTGCCCTGCTGTCCCGGTATCTCCCCAAGGGCTTCGAGGCCCAGCATGGCCCTGCGTTCCTCCCACCCCGCACCTCCCGACCTGATCTGTTGCTCACTCCGTTCCAGCCACACTGGCCTCGCTCTTCCACCCACACACCAAACTCGGCCTCCAGGCCTTTGCCTCTGCTGCATCCTCTGCCCAGAACACCTTTCCCCTGGCTCCTTCTCACCTTGAGGTCTCGGTCAAAAGTAGCCCCCTCCCCGAGTCATTCTCCACCCCCGTTTTATTTCTCTCCTAGCATGGAATGATGCTGCTTAGTTTCTTGTTCACTGATCTGTTCACTTCTTACTGACTTTCTCTCTGGGGAGACCCAGGGAAGCAACAGTGTCTATTTGGTTCACCAGCTGACTACTGTGCCTGGCACATAGTAGGTACTCAATAAATTCTTCTTGGCTGAATGAATGAAAATGTTTCGCAGTGCCTGGCACACAGTAGGCACTCAATCAATACGTGTTGAGCGGATGAATGAATCAAAAACAGTTATCATGGTGCCTGGTACGTAATAAGTGTTCCATAATACTTGAGTGAAAATTCACCACAGTGCTCAATAAATACTTGTTGAATGTATAAATGAATGACCTTGTTGCTGCCCAGTTTGAAGAAAGACCCAGCTTTTCTCTGAGGGTCTTGGATTCCCTCTAGTGCCTCAGTTTCCTCCTCTGTAACATGGGGACAAGATGCACCCATGCTGGCCCAGCCTGCCTGCCACCTGCTGTCTGCTCACCCCACGTCCCCGTCCTGCCTACCACGCAGACTTTAACAATGATGACTACATCTGTATGTGGGACCTGGAGCAGACGGTGACCAAGCTGACGCGGGGGGAGCTGAGCGCCGAGGAGGTGACCCTGGTGTGTGAGAAGGTGCTGGATGAGGCCGATGGGGACCACGATGGGCGGCTGTCCCTGGAAGATTTCCAGAACATGATCCTGCGGGCGCCCGACTTCCTCAGGTGACACTCCTTGCTGCCCACTCAGTCCATTTCCACGTGTGGGGAAGGACCTTAGGGAACTAGTTCATAGACTCCATTTGCTCATTCGTCCCTTCGTGTCATTTGTGTGAGATCTTGGGGAACTTTCCCAACCTCCCTGGCTCCAGTCCCTGCATCTTTAAAACGGATAATTAGGAACCCCGTGGGCACCTCCTGGGGGTGGTCACAGCGCTTTGGGCGAGTGGATCGTGGATGGACTTTGGCCCTCACTTGCCCGAACATTTTGCAGTGAACAGACTGCATGGCTGTACGTGGCAGCCCTGGGCAGCATCAGAGCCCCGCTGCAGGGTGGAGGGCAAAGGTCACATGAGTTAGTACAGGTGGTGGCCTGCCACCTGTTTTTGTACCTCCAGTGAGCTAAGAATAGCTTTTTAAATTGCATTTTTAGCCCTGGCTGGTGTGGCTCAGCGGATTGAGTGCCAGCCTGTAAACTGGAAGGTTACCAGTTCAATTCCCGGCCAGGGCACATGCCTGCCTTGTGGCCCAGGTCTCTGGTTGGGGCATGTGAGAGGCCCAATCAGTTGTCATTGATGTCTCTCTTGCACTTCAATGTTTCTCTCCTTCTCTCTATCCCTCCCTTTACCTCTCTCTAAAAGTAAATAAAATCTTTTTAAAAACTGTTCTAAAGAAATAAACTGATAAAGCAATGTTGCAAGATAAAAAAAAAATGCATTTTTCAAATGGTTGGGAAAATAACCAAAGAGTAGTGATACTCCGGGGCACATGAAGGTGATATGAAACCGAAATTCCCGGGTTCGCCCGGGGTTTTTCTGGCGCACAGCCTTGCCCTTTTGTGCACATATGGTTGATGGCTGCTTTCGAGCTACAAGGCAGAGTTAGTCACTGTGCAAATCTGGAGATATCAACTATTTGGTGCTTTCCAGGAAAAAGTTGTTTGGCCCCTGAGTTAGTACATGGAGTGGATTTAGAGCCACGCCTGGCCCACAGGAGGTGCTCAGTAACTGTGCCGTGGTTACTACTGGTGGTGTCCCTCCTGGCACAGGGCCCCCTTTCTCTGCCCTGGATCAGCAGGCCTGGTCTCCTGGCAGAAGGAGACATGGGTAATGGCAGTGGGATGGTGGCACACCTTCGACGTGTCCTGCTCTCAGACCTCAGTACAGCCCCCATGAAGGAGGGACAGCTGTCATCCCCATTTCACAGGGGAGTAAACAGAGGCCCAGAGGGGGCAGCCACCTCTCACTGAGAGCCCTACAGCAAGTTGGGATATAAACTGATTCAGAGATGTGCTCCCAGCCATGGGTAGGGATGGGGTCCCGAGGGTTACAGCCTGGGGCTTCCTGAGGGGGCTCCATCTTTCCATGTGACTCCCAGCCTGCTAGGGGACTCCCAGCAGGAGGGTCAGGGAGGAAGTGCTGGAGGGCCACCCCCTCTCCCACCTGATGACACTGACTTGTTTCCTCTCTGCACACAGCACCTTCCACATCCGCATCTGAGGACGCCAAGCTGGAGGAGCCAGGCCAGAGGAGGGCAGGGTGACCCCTCACCCCACTGTAGACTCTGGACTCTGGGAATAAACACATGTCACTGAGTCACACTTGCTGGGATGAGACATTCCTGCCTTCAGTTTGGTGGATGGGAGCAAGGAGACCTGGGATCTCATCTGTGCTCTCCCTGTGTGCCCCTGGGTGTGGCCATGCCCTCTCTGGGCCACCATCTCCCTGACCTGACTGTACAAGGCAGAGCCTGACTGCGAGATCTTGCTCTGCTGCGAGGGCTGGAAGTGCCTTGCTGTGGGTTTTGGCGAGCAGAGACAAGCGTGCAGATGAGGCCTATGCTGCCCCACTCCAGGGCCCCCCAAGGCCAAACCCTATCCCAGCCACTTGAGTCCCCTTTTTCCTCAACTCCCGAATTCCTCAAAGGGACTGAAGATGTAAGTCTTGCTTATTTATTCGAGCTGCCGGGAGAGGCCTCTGACGGGGTGGCAGGAACGTCCCTTACTGAGCTGGGCGCAGCACTTGACAGTTTGTGAAGCACCTGCCCCCCTGCCGTCCCATTGAGTGCCTGTGACGCCCCCGCAGTGCTGGCGGAGGACCAGTCACACTTCATCCGGAGGGAACAGAAAGACTGGCCCGAGGCCACACCTCAAGTCATCTGCAGAGATGGCCTTGGGCCCAGGCCCAGCTCACTCCAGACCCCAGACCCCTACACTATGTGGATTTGGGAGCCCCACACCCCCTCCACCCGTGGTCACCCTGGGGCCCATCTATGGCCCCAGTCAGTCCAAAGAGTAGTCATTTTGAAGGGGGCAACCAAAAGCAGCCCCAAGGGTCTTCTCAGACACCCCCAGTGCATGGCACTTTTAGAGAGCCCACTCCTGCACTACCCCTCCACCAAAAGCACCTACTGTGCACCTAAGCTGCAGGATTTATGCACACTGTCCTGCCTCATCCCGAACAGGAGGGGCTACTTTCTCCCCATTTTCCAGATGAGGAAACAGTCTCGAGGAGGTCTAGTGACTCGCCAAATTCCCACGGCTTTGCTACCCCTCACCCCGCAGCCCACCCCAACCAAAGCCAGGGGCTGCCTCTCCCTTTTTAAAGCAAAGGACACACTTGCTTCTCCTGAAGCTGGCATTGGTGTCCGGAGTGCTCCCCGAGCACCAAGCCCACCACAAGGCTCCCCTCCTTCCTTTGCACGAGAACCCGGGATGAAGGTGTGGCCAGGACTCAGCGTTGAGTCCCGGTGAGGGGAAAGTAGAGAAAGGACTCCAAACTGCGTGACTTCCGACCCTGGCACTCATGTTCAGTGGCCTGGTGACTCTGGCCATGCCTCCCTCCTCTCTGAACCTCACTCTTCTTGAACACGTGCAGAAGATGCCTACCTGATGGGCCTGCTCAGTGGCGTAAAAGAAATAGTGAACGCTGAGGATCCGGCACGGGGCTGGCACACAGGAGGTGCTCCAGACCCTTACTACCACCGACTGTTATTCTTACTCCAATAACCAGGTCACCTCATTGCCATTGGCAGGACCAGACCTAAGCAACGTCTTTATTACATTTCTCAGGTCCAGAGGGCTGGTGTGTAGAACGCGAGGGGTCCAGGTGCGAGCAGCCCCCCGCAGCAACGGTCCCAGAGCCAGGGCAAACCTCTTCTCTAGCAGTACCCAGGGGCGAAGGGTGGGGGTGGGCGGTACTCCTCGGGGAGACAGTTCTCCTGGGGCTCAGCCAAGTCCTTCGGCTCCGATCTGGACCCTCGTGAGGACAGGGCCCTCACTATCGGTTGGTGCCAACTCCTTGTTCTCGGGGTCACGTTACTCCAGCTGATTGACCTTGAGGCCCTCCCGGAGGGCTTGTCTCTGTCTCTTGGAGCCTGGGGCTGTGAGGGGCTTGGGAGCGACGTGGCCACCAAGGGGTCTGTGTAGGTGTGACTGTCCCCGACCCCAACATCCGCCTGGACCCCTGAGCTGTGAGTCACCTCCGATGGCTTGGAGTCCTGGAGTGGTGACAAGCTCACAGCTGCCAGGTGGGATTTCAGCTGCTGCTGGACCCTCTTACCCGTCTGGGGCAGTGTCTTGAGGTTCCTCCAGAGTTTCTGACAGGCCTCCTCCAGAGGGGCTTTTGGGGGGCAGGAGGAAGCAGCTCCCTCCATGGGCACTCTGCACGCCTCTGCAGACGGCTTCCTTTCCTTTTGCTGATGGAGCAGGGCCGGCTTTGCAGAGACCTAAAACCAGGAGCAGGTGAGGCCCATGCCAGCATGCCCGCCAGCACTCTGAATCCGCCTGGGACTGGGGGTCTGGTTTCCGTCCAGACACCCTGGGGCTGAGTAACGACCCCGTATGATCCTCCAAACTTAACCTCATGCCCCATCCTTCCCTTTTCAGTCGATGGCTGCCCTAGCTCCCCCAGAGCCTTTTCTGTAAAGGACCAGAGAGAACGCACTTTTCCCTCTGTGGGCTGTACAGTCTGTCCCCTCACTCATTTCTGCTGTCATCGAGTGAGTGGGCCGGTTCCATTCCAACTTTACGGGCGTGGAAATCCGAGTTTCAACTGATTTCCACGAGCCGTGAAATAGTATTTTTCTCTACTATTCAAAAATGTGAATGCCATGCTTAGTTCACAGGCCATACAGAAACAGGCAATGAACAAATGTAGCCCCCAGGCCGTGGTTTGCTGACCCCCGACCTTTCGCTGTTCAAGCCAAGTGTGTGGCAAGTGTGGCAGATGCTGTGGATGGCCCACCCGCATCCTCTTTGTCCCCAGCTGCACTCCCTGGTGCTGCTGGCACCAGGAGCTCTGCCTTGGGGACTTCTCTGGCCACCAGTGCCCACTGTGTCCATAAAGCACACCAGAAGTGCCAGAGAATCAAAGTCTCCCAGGAACGGTGCTTGATCAATGACTGATGGAATTTGGAGGTAAATACTCGAGCTCCCTCACTTGTAAGTGGTGATAACTGGGGGGGGGTGCAGCAGACAGGAAACACGAAGACCCATAAATAAACAAGACTTTTCGAATTTTGAGGAGAGCTCTGTTGCAAATAAATAGGATGATGTGATGGAGAAGGTGCTTAAGGGAGTACTTTAGGTCTGGAGATGGGAGGGAGACACCTCAAGAAGGACTGATGGAAGAAGCCAGGCATGGGGAGCTTGGGGGCGGAGCTTACAGCACAGCGTGTGCAAAGGCCCTGAAGTTAGCCTCGTGTGGGATGGCAGAGGCGCTGAAGCTGGGCTGGTGAAGGACAGAAGGAGGAACTGAGGCCGTAGTCAGGGTTTTAATCTTGGTGGGAAATCACTGGAAGGTTTTAAACTTGGAGCTGCAGGATCTAATCTTCGTTCTAGAAAGTCTCCTCTAGCAGCCGTTGGCTGCCTCTGCTCTGGACCCTCCCCCAGGTTGGAGGTACCAGCTCTCTGTCACATACCTCCTCGGGTGCAGCCACTGGATGGGAGGAAGGATTCTGATGATCACCGGGACCAGGGGCAGGGCTGGCAGCTTCCTCAGCCAAAGCATTGTAGTAAAGGAAGAGATCCTCGTAATCCGCGTTTGCTGGATCCTTCTGTGGGACAGAGGGGACCTGCAGCTCAGCCCCAAGGAGGGGCACCAGGATGGGGCTGAGGTCCCTGGACCCTCGTAGTTGTGGCTCAGTAGCTGCTCTACCCACAAACCTTATAGTGAAGCATGCCCCTTTCACAGGGGCTTAAGGGCCTAGGCCCCGCCCAGAACAATTTATGTGGGCCTAGGCCACACCCACAAACCCTTATAAGGAGACTGGCCCCCTCCAACAGCAGCTTCTGAGGGCTTAGGCCCCGCTGACTGAGGCTTATCAGGATATAAGCTATTTCTATAGATCAGCTAAGGTTATTCCTTTGTAAAAACCCTTGTAATGAACACTTGTAAAAAATCAGCCTGGGGAGAACTAGGACCAGGAGGAGTTGGGACTGTGGGGTGACAGGGATCATGAAAGGACAGAATCACGAGGCTGAAGGGGACTGGTGGGAGCAAAATGAGTCTGGGGTGCTTGACTCCTGGGAGGAACAGCTACAGTCCAACTGGGTCCCAACCCTCACCTGCCCACAGGGCTGCTTCAGCAACTCCCCGTGTGGCCGCATCGGCTGCTGTTGGTAGAAGGTGACCAGGGCGTCCAGCGAGGCATGGGTGCTGTCCTCCCCAGGGATTAGAAAGTTCCCGCTGTCTAAGAGCTTCACCATAAAGTGGCGGTAGCAGTTTTGGGCTCTGCGGAGACACTGCCAGGGCTGAGACATCCCGCTCCCCTCGCCCCGACCCAGCCCCGGTTCTTGAACTGACAGCACTACGGGTGCAGTCTGACTGCCAGGATCCTGTGCAAGCTGCTCCTCTCATTAGCCACACGACACTTGGTAGCTGACTAGCGATGCCGTGCCTCAGTTTCCCCATCTATAACATGGGGCTAGGGAGGCGAAACAAGCTACTGTAGGAAAAGCTTAGGTCCGTGCCTGCCTGGGGGAAAAGGACCGATAGAAATGGTAATGAAAACGGAGTCAGGCTTCATGTGGTTGCCTGGCACACTGCTCCCTTAATGAATGAGTGTGTTTATTAGTGGCCTACTATGTGCTTACTATATATATATTTTTAATCCTCACCAGAGAACATTTTTTCATTGCTTTTACAAAGAGAAGAAGCAAGAGAGGAAGGGAGAGAGAGAAACACTGATTGGTTGCCTCTTGCCTTCTGTACTTGCCTGGACCAGGAATTGAACCCACAACTTAGGTATATGCCTTGACTTGGGAATCCAATCTCCAACCAGCTGAGCCGCACCAGCCAGGGCAGTGCTTACTATGTGTTTTAATCCTCACATCAAGACAATTAATTTTAGCTTTTCTACGTTAGAGGTGAAGACTTTGAGGGAGGTACAGAAAGGCTGAGTAGCTTGTCCAAGGTCATACAGCACGTAAGTAGCAGAACCGAGCCTTGGACTGTGCAACTCAGTCCCAAGTTTTCCCACTGCGGGTAATTCTGTGATGGAGCCATTGGATTTTCTTGTATTCCTTTTGCCCGAAATCCTTTTGAAAAATAGTTTATGCGGCTGAATCCACTAACTGGGATGCCAGATCAGGCTTTGAGGCCTCAGGTAGCTGGACTGTCCTGGGTTCCCAACACATCCTCCTGAGTGGAGTCAGAGCTGCCAATTAGGTGGTGGAAGGGAGGTGGGTAGTTACAGAAAGGGCAGTAGCCACTCTCAGGCCCCCAGCAGCTCCTGTTCTCAGACACACAGTCTTAGTTACCACCTGACCTAAGCCTGCTGGTTACAGCCAGACCTGCAGCTGTTCACTTTTCAGCTAGCTGTGTCCAGAACTTTGTATCAATTGCTGAGACTTGCAGTATAAAGCACCCCTTGCCCCTCCAAGGAGGCTTGGAAGCCTTCTCCCCTTGCCCCATCCCCTAGCCCCAGTCTTACTTGTAGGAGAGTGTGTAGCCCACGTGACTGTGACTGACCCTGATCAGGAAGGATCCCACTGGCTGTGACTCCAGCAAGCTCTCCGCATCCCTGGAAGGGCACACACAGGAGACAGACAGCTGAGGTCCAGCCACCCAGTGTACGCCCAGACCCTTGGTGTACTAGTCATCCCAGGACTGAACAAACAACCTAAGACATGTTTTTCCCTTGGTTGTTTCAGAACTTGGAATATTCATAGACAGGATGTTTCCCCAGAGGTGCCAGAAGGCCTCTGATCACCTTGACCCCAGGCCAGACCCATCATCTCCCACAGCCCCTGCCTGCCTCCCCAGTGCCTGGAATCCCCCCGGGAAGGCACCTTTGGGTGGATCCAGGCGTGACAGGTAATGAAGCAGGAACTGTTCCCAGATGCATTTGAGACCAAACCCCAACTCTGTGGTTCATTCGCTGTGTGCCCCTTGGGGAGGGTCAGTCCCTTTCCGACCTCGGCTTCCCGAAGGGGTAGAAAACCCCCACTCCCAGGCCAATGGGATGACAGATGAAACGTGTGCACTGTGAAAACTTCCACCTGGTACATGCTTTCCAAATGTTCACTGTTAGTTCAGTTGGCCCTTGAACAACATGGGTTGAACTGCCAAGTCCAAGTGGATATTTTCAGTAAGTATACAAACCAGCTCTCTGTGCAGTGTTTCTGATCTGAGGTTGGGAATCCGTGAGTGTGGAGGGCCGACTCTATGCATTGACCTACACCATTTCATAGAGGAGACCTGAGCAGATTCTGGTATCCGTGGGGGGTCCTGGAGGCAACTCCCATGGATACCGAGGAATGACGGTAACCAAGTTTTTGAAAAGTCTGGTTACATAAGGATTCAGAGTCGGCACTCCTAAAGTCCACGTTATTGAAGGGTCAACTATATCCCTATCAATCACTATCATTTTTACTACTATTTTCTGGGGTTCACAGAGAGTAAGGTGACTTTCTATGGGGACACGTGTTGGACACGTGTTGTCCAGTGCAGAGGCCACTGACCACATGTGGCAACTGAGCCCTTATAATGTGGCTGGTCTGAATCAAGATGTGCTTTTAGCATATTGTACACACCATATTCTAAAGAGTCAGTACACAGCACAGGAAGTACAGTCAACAAATTCATAATAACTGCGTGTGGTGTCGGACGGACTACTAGACCTACCGGGGTGAGCACCTTGTCAGTTATATAAATGTCTAATCACTATGTTGTACATCTGAAACTAGCATAATGTGGCATGCCAACTCTAATTGAAAATTTTTATTGTAAGAAATTTTAAAAGTAATACAAAATAAAGACAGTACAAATAGAGGAATATACACACTGTCTCATGAATGATTTTTTTTTTGTACTAATTACTTGTTGAAATGATAGTATCATAGGTATACTGGGTTAAATGATGCAATCTTTTAGTCATAGGACGATGCTCAACCAACTGAGCCACACCAGCCAGGGCAAGTAAAAAATATGATTAAAGTTAATCCTACCTGTTTCTTTTTGCTTCTTTTAATATAGGTAGTAAAAATTTAAAATTGCAATGTATGGCTCATATCACATTTTACTGGCACACCTCAGAACTCAGAAACCATGCCCAATTCTGCCTTCTGTGGTTCTGCAACGTCCTCTCAGTTTCCTGAATGCCAAGGGTGGCAATAAAGGTTCTTCTCTCCATTTATTTAGAGCCACACCCTGGGGTGACTAAGGAGGTAAGTTTGTTCATCTTAGAGCTCAGTCCAATGTAGAAAGGGCATATTAGCTAACACCTGATGGATTGAGAGTGGCTATTTGGGGCACTGTGTTAAGAAGGATTCTGAGGCTGCATCCTGCTATCACTGATCGGTGATGACTGGCCTGGTGGGGGTGGGGGCTCTGCCAGGTCCCTGGCAGTTCTGGCCTGGTGGCCACCTGTACAGAGAAAGCCAAGGTCCAGAGAGGGAAAATAACTTGTCCAAGGGCACACAGCGAGTCTGCAGGGGAGACAAGATTCAAGCCTGAAGCTCCAAAGCTCTTTTTGTCCTCTTAGTTAGGTGAGCTATGCCCAGAATGCCACAGTGGAAACCTGCTCAGGGCAGGGACACAGAAAGAGGGTGAAAAGCAGGGTGGAAGGTGTGGGTGCGTTCTCACTGTCTGGAGATGGCGCCATGGAACCACGAAGGGACTCCTTCTTGGGCCAGCTGGCCCACCTGTGTGTGCACGAACCAGTCCATTCGCGGGGGCAGCGGTGGCGGCAGCCTTCCGGTCTCCGCCATGGCTTCCTCAGAGGGAACGTGTCACCTGGGGACAAGAAAGAGGAGAGAGTCATGCCTGGCCCACCTCCCATTTTTTCCCTTGCAGCTATGGTGCCTCCTCTTTAGAGAAGTCCTCTAGGCTGGACAGAGCAACAGGCCTGAAACTGGCTTGTGTTTCCTGAGCACCTACTATGTGTCAGCACTTTATGTACATTCACTTACTGACTCTGTGAGAGCCCCCCCAGACTGCCTAAATAACCTTAGCATCAGGGAAAGGTTAGGAGAATGAGGAAATGGAAGAATACAGGGCTGCATAACAGGATGCTGTGTAAAGAGAGCAAACGACCATAAGTTGCACAGACCCTGAGGGCAATACCAAATAAGGGAAGGAATTTTTTTAAGAACCAGGGTCATCCCTATAGAATCT
>PVKM010042975.1:0-12647 GCA_004027735.1 Carollia perspicillata
TCCCGTCATAAGGGCCCCACCCTCTCAACCTCACCTAACCTTAGTGCCTCCCAAAGACCCCACCTCCAACTACCATCCCTTCAGTGGTTAGGGCCACAGCAGGTGCATTCTGCAGGCACACAGTTCCACCCACAGCAGCCGCCAGCCCAGGAGGACTAGCGTGGGGACTAACTGGGGTCCCATTGGTACAGCACTTAGCACGGAGCCTCAGAATGCCTGGAAGCTCATTGCTAATCTCCTTGTTCTTACTGCGACTCACAAAGAGATGGCGCCTTGGGTGAACGGCAGGTGGAACATGTCTCCCAGGCCCCAGCCCGCCTCCCGTGCACTAGGACCAGCCAATTCTGCCCCCCTCCAGCACCCTGCCTCCCCCTGCCAAGACAGAGAGCGTGACTCGGAATTGAACTTGTTCCCTCCAGGGGCATGAAAGGGAACTGAAAACATAAGAGATGTGATTAAATGCTGAGCTGGTCATCATGCCACGATCCGACAGTCACAAGTGGACCGAGTCTGGTCCTTTTCCACCTCTTAATCACGTCCCTGCCAGATTTAAAATTCAATGGACATCAATGAGAACAAATGCTAATAAGGCTCTAACAGCCATCGGATGTCAAGAGGTGAGGAGTAAGCCCTGCATATTTTGACTGAAAGAGGGTCAAAGAGGAAATAACCGGGATACTAAATGGAAATCTTTTATTCAAGAGAACAGCTCCCCTGAAAGGCAGCTGCAACCATCAGTGACACTCGCTCATTAAAGACTATGTCCCGCTCGGTGTCCTGAGGCAGCAGAGACACCCAGCCTCGTGACATGTATCTTTCCTGGCATCTCGCCAACTCGGTAAAGTGACCAGGGAATTTTCATCAGGCCCGAACGAAAGCCCACATCCTCTTCTGACACACGCACCCATTAGGGTTGTGGCTGTCGTGAAATTTCCCCCAGAAAACACTGAGACCTTGGAAATGTCATACCAGATGCCCCCTTTAAGCAACGCTGGTCAAGTTGATGCATTTGTCAAGTGTCGGGGCTGCATCCTTCTCCACCTTTCTGGGATCTCAGGAAAGCCTTTCCAGCGGATGGACTTCAGGCCCATGGAGGAAGCCTACAAGATGGCCCGCCCGATGACAGGACAGCACGGGACCGGATCCACGCTGCGGTCAGTGCTCGTCGAAGCACCGGACTCCAGTTCCAGATTCGACCTTGGCCCGAGGCTCCTGAGCTATTTTCTGGGTTTTCTATGCCTTCAGCAAACACCCTTCCCAGTTTCTCAACACCCTGAAACACCCCGTCTGCGTGTTCTAGGCTTTCTGATTAAGAGTGAGGTTTGCCTTGAGTGCTTCTGACGCAGAGTAACTAGTGTGACTTTATCAGCAGACAGCCCTGGATTCGAGGCCTAGCATGCTCACTTCCCAGCTACAAAACCCTGGGCACGATGTTTACCCTAAGCCTGGTTTACTCCATGGCCAACGGGGAGGCCAGCACTCCGGGCAGCCCTTACCACGAGCCTACAGGCCTATGGTAAGCACACCATAAAGGTTAGCCGTTACAACTGGCTTCCCAAAAACTGGGGCTTTCACTCCAACACAGAAGTCGAAGGAGCTGGATAAACAAGGAAGCCTCGGGGAGTTCTACAAAGCAGCTGGTCACGCCTTCGGTAGCAGGGTCTACCCTGAGTTGTGCCAGCCCTCCGTCACAAACGCAGCTGGGAAGCTGAGAGACAAGAGGGCCCTGAAATCACTCACAACCTTGCACAACAGCAATATCCACCCTTTTCCACCTCACGGCACACAAAAACCAAGTATGAAAATTCTGCAGCGCACCCAGATATGCACTTTTTGCCAATTTGACAAAAAAATAGACACAATTTTGATTCATTTGCACTGGACAGCTACTGTGTTGGCTGTTGTCATTTTTTTTATTTGACCATCCGAGGGAAAAGAGGTCAGTATCCCTGACCAAATAGTCAGGTGTTGCATGTTTTAAAATTTTCTGCAGGACACCAGGTGGAAATTGCTGTCTTAGGAGATTAGTTCACCTGGAGCCGTAACCCAGAACTCTCCACATCTGAATCCTCTCCTCTTGGCTTAGATTTCCACCTGCAACGACAAGGTGACGATGGTGACAATGACTGTGACATCCCCTAAGAGTCCGTGAGTGCTTACTATATGCCAGGCACCAGAGCGAATGCTTTCCAGCTGGTTGCCTCTCTAACGGCTCAGGCAGCGGCCATCATCGCCCTCGGTCTAGATCGGCGCTGTCCAATAGAAATGTCATCTGAACCCCGAACATCAGCCATGTCTGTCAGTTAAATATTCTAGCAGGCACATTAAAAAGTGAAAAGCAGGTGGAATTTAATATTTTATTTAATCCAACATATCCAAAATATTAGGTCAACGTGTCACCAATATTTTAAAATATTAATGGTCTATTTTACCTTTTTTTACATCCGCAGGCTTTGAGATTTGGTGTGTGTTTGTACCAACGGAACATCTCGGTTCAGACTAGCCTTATTTTGAGCGCTCAGGGGACACGCGTGGTTGATGGTCACTGAGTCGGACCACACAGGTCCAAGCAATGAGGACACAATGTGAAACGTGCTCAGGACCCCACGCAGACCAAGGCAGTCCGCCCGGGACTAAGCCCTTGGCTCCTATGTTATCCGGCCTCTCGTTGTCTTAATCCACTAAACCCCACATTAGGAGCCCCCTGCCTGCCCCAGGAGGTAGGGGCTTGGCCCCTCACTCTAACCCTGCAGGCACACCCCTTCCTGTGTGCCAAGGGGGGCGGCAAGGGGACCCCTGCAATTTCACCTTTAGAGAAGAGATCCCTACAAGCACCGTCTCTAAAGCCTGATAAAAATGACTCCAGGGTGAGAAAGAAACAGCTAAGAAGAGGTGACAAGCACCTGTTAAAGCACCCCACTGATGTCAGAGGGTAGTTTCAAAGCTGTCAAAAAAAAAAAAAAAGTCCAATCCGTGTCAGGAATTCCTAGAAAGCAGCGAGTGTGTGTATGTTAGAAACTGGCAACAACTGAGTGAGGATTCCATAGTAAAATACTGGAAAATGACAATGCTAAGCACAGAGGGGGTAGTGTTGGGACCGCTCTGCCTGTTTTCAGGAGTTGTAACCGCTGCCCCACCCCTGCCCCATGGCTAAGGCTGAGTGAGCGACCTCCGGACTGTGAGCCACTAAGGAAACAAAGCTTATCTCCCTGGCAGGAGCGCTGCTTCTGCCATCTCTGTCCCCCAACATTTGGTCGGTTAGTCAGAGACTATGGGTAAGACCTATCAGAGGAGGGGCAACCCAAGCCAGACATGATCATGTGGGAGGCCATCCAGGTAGGACTCAGGGCCTGCAGCAAAGTGAGGGCGAAGGATCCTCAAGCCCCCTGGCTATTTTGACATAGCCCGAGTCCCCTTTCCATCTGGGAGAAGCACTTCTTAGCTCTAATCCACTTAAGCCTGAATCTATGACGGGGAGGGGGTGCAGCCCTCTGTCGGCTAGAGTGGGTTCCGAGGTGATCGGGCCTAAGAAAGAATTCGTGCAGTCCTGTGAAGCCTGCTTTGCCAAGAGTACTCTCATTCTTACGATAAGGGTCTGGGCAGGAAATGAGTATGTCTCCTAGAGTTCTTGCAACCCCCTTACCTGACAGACACTGACTCAGATTAAGCCCTCAGATTTCTTAGAAATGTCATCTATTGTTTGATCCTTGCCACCTGACATTGATTGATGAGCTTTACCTCTATCCCTGTGTGTTACGAACCTAATAAATACCAGCTGAAGTAAGGACTCGGGGCCCCTCTCTTTTGAGATTGGCCACCTTTCCTCCCCAAGCAGATCATGTCTTGGTAGCATTATTTTCATCCATGGCAGAGCCCCCCCACAGGGTGGAGCAAAAGCGGTAATAAAACCTAACTGGGAATGGGCAAATGCACATGTAAGTGCAGACAGACTCTGAGTGGATAAACGGCAGGTGAAGAGGCCACTCCCCAGCCTGCATCTACCTCGGAGAGTCTTGAGTTGGCTCCTCACAGACATGGAAATTACTCAGCACAAAACTCTCCGCAGCTGGAGTCGGTGATGTAATGGCATAATGGCAATTACTTGCTACCCCTTGTGCTGCAGTGAAAGTGCATTCGAGAGCCCACATGGCTTGGAAGGCCTCCCCAAGACTGATCGGTCAACAGAGGGTCTGCAGCCCAGAGATGGGTACTGGGCGCAGCCAGAACACAAAGAGGAAGGCTGCAGGCCCCCAACCGTGCACTGCTCAGTCCTGAACTAAGCACAGGACTGCCCCACTGTCCCTCTCGGACAAGGGTGGGTGTGCCCTCCTGCCCCACACCCTCCTTCGGCACCCCTGTAGAGCAGCCAGGACAGAAGCGCCCGCCCTGTGCCTGCAGCCTATGGGCAAAGGGCCAAGCCGAGGCGAGTCACCAGCCCTCTGACCTGCCAGGCCAGCTTCACTGTGGGCAGTGAAGGCCTGGACTCACAAGGCAAGAGTCCTGAATGGCCCCTGCCGGGGGCTGGTAGCATGCCCTCCCTGAAGCATGCTGGGTCCACTCCACAGGTGCAAACAAATGCTGAGCTCAGGGTAGCATCTCTCCACCCCACTCCAAACCTGGACCCCCATACTTTTGGGAGGAGCCTCCACCTCGTATGGAGGGACAGTTACCAGTGGGGGCTCGGGACCCAACAGACCTGGCACTGCCTCTTACTACCAATGTGACCCTGAGTTATTGAACTGCCCTGGGCCTCAATTTCTTCTTCTTCAATAGAGAAATCATATGTTCATTTAGCAAATATTTATTAAGCCTGCACTGTTCTAGCTTCTGGAGATACAACAGTGAAGAACGGGGAAAAAATCCCTTCCTTGTGGAACTTAATTCTAGTCAGAGGAGGAGGTGACCAGTGGGCAGATCGATATGTCTCAGCAAAGGGAATAACAGTACCTACCTCACAGGGCTGTCCTGAAGACAGGAGTCTCGATTGAATAGCACGTCTACTGCAGACTGCACGCACTGAGCAAATGTTAGCTATTGTTACTATGAACAGTAATAATAGTTACATCTAACCCTTCCAGCTACATCTGGTCCCGGGCCTGGCTCCAGAAGTTCCATTTGGCTGGAAGCCAGGCTGGGAGACAAGCCTGGAAGGGCTCCATTTTCCCATCCGAGCGTCCCTCTGGATCCGAGCGAGAGGACAGAGCCCCACGTGGTCTTCATTTAGCAAGAGCGACAAGTCCCCCGAGCCCAGGGGCACAGCAGAAGGTGGGTGCTGCGGCAGCCCCGTGCACCCATGGTGGTGCACCAGCTTTCTGCCGTCCCCACAGCCTCCCAAAGCAGCAGGGGAAAGCACCTCAGGCACATTCCAACAGCCTGGATCACACTCTCCTGGGGCTGGGGGGGAGTAGGGTGGAGGCCCCAGGAGTGCTGGTCTGTGACTCGGAAACGGCGACGCCCCACGGCGGAGGCGGCAGCACTCGCCACGCCCCGAGCTCAGCACTCACTCAGGGTCAATGCCGTGTGCAGCACTCGCCTTGTACTGCCTTCCTTGATGTCTTTAATAACCCAGTGATGGAGCGCTCTTTTCTTCCATCTCCATTTTGTACAGAAGGAAACCGAGGTTAAGTAATTTGTCCATAGAGGCAGGATGAGGAGAAAGCAGGCCAGCCAGCCAATGCCAAAGGCCAGGCCTGCCCCCAGGAGCCAAACCGCCTCCCGTCCCGGCCGCCCCAGGGGTAAGGGAGGCAGGGAAGCCAGGGCTCACAGCCACTTAGTGGTAGCAGTCCTAGATATGCAATCTGTTCCCTGTGAACGGACTCTACCCATATGCAATTTCATCTGAGAAAAAGTGTCGTTGCTAACTTTTTTACACCATTGGAATAAGTGTTGGCCATTATGAAAAGAAGGCTTAGATGCCAAGCTTTAAAAAATGCCAGGAAACCAAATGCCCATTAATAGAGAAATAAATTGTGGCGATAAATCCAAACAGTAGAATATAATATAGCAGTGAAAAAGAACTACTTTTGGATACCATGTGGCAATCTCAGAGAGATGGTGAGTGAAAGCAGACACAGAGGAATGTATACTGGATGAATTTCTTTTATATCAAGTTCAAAAACAGGCAAAACTAATCAATGGAAATAGAAGTGAGGATGGTGGCTGCCCTTGGAAAGGGGCGTGGCTGAGCAGGGCCCGGGCGGCTTCAGGAGCGCCGGCAGTGTCCTTACATCCTAGGTTACAGAGGAGTATCCAGAGGTAAACATTTACTTAGCTACACAATTAATGTTTCTGCACTTTGTTTTTGTATTCAACCTCAATAAAAATATAAAATAAAAATTCAAGAAAATCTCAGTAAGTTATTTAATCCAAAATCCGGCCTTTAGGTAGGAACTTAACCCAGATTCACTTAAGAAAGAAGGCAATTGCCTCTCTTGGTTGTTAAAATAAAAATAAAAACAAGGATCTTTTTTAAACCCCCAAACAAAAATTCAGCCACAACAATAAAACACTCCAGCAGTGGGATTAGCAGGCAGGAGTCTCATGCTCCAGGTCTGTACAGATTCTACGTGACCTCCAGCGACCCCCAGCCCTCCCTGCTGGGGAGGTCCACAATTTGATTTTAGAAATACATGTCTGCTGAGAACAAAGCCCACAGAGCCACTTCAAGGGGACTTAGAGGAACATCCCTGTCCTCCCCCTGCGCCCAGGAGCGTGGGGCCTTTTCAGAAGGCACCGCACGAAACTCAAAAGCAATCTCCAAAGCACTGAGTGCAATAAAACAGGTCGCTGGGCATCTCAGCAACCAAGTACATGAGGTAAAATGAGCATCCAGGACCAAAGGAAATCAGCAGCCCCTCCGGGCACACTTGGCTCTGATTATTTCCAGGCCTAGGATCAAGCTGGGCTGAGAATAAAGGCCTGGGACCTGCCCAGCAAGGCTGGAAAGCAACCAGGGCCCTGGGTGTCCCGGTCCCGGGGTGAGGGCAGTGAGGGCGGGTCTCGCTGCCCCCCGACCCCGCACCGCCTCTGGCAGCCCACACAGCCCGCCCCGCCCTCCTGCACTCCTCGATTACTGAAAGTGAAGCTAGATTGCATGGCAATTCTAGGTCCACTCTTAATTTTTAAGAGACCTCCACATGGGTTTCTATACTGGCTGTGCTAATTCACTGTCCCACCAACAGTGCCCCAGGGTTCCCTCTTCTCCGCACCCTTGCCAGCACTTCGGATGACTCGGGTAGACCTGGAGAGTGTCGCGCTAAGTAACATGCGTCAGAGGGAAAAGGACAAAAACTGTTATGATTTCACTCATGTGTGGAAAATAAAACAAAAAAGAAACAAACTAACTAACAAAACAGACAAAACAGATTCACAGAGAGACTTGACAGAATGGTGCTTACCTGAGGAGAAGGCAGGGCAGGGGGCGGGGGAGGTAAAATCTGTAACTGGGGCAAACACAGGGTCCGGCAGAAGTAACGCCTGCCTGAGTGTGGTTGGCGAGGTAACAATACAGGTGTGATAATTTATAGTTTTAGTTTGAACATTTCACCTAATGTCATATGGTGAGCTTGAGTATGATATTGTTATGTTACAGAAATACATGCTTATGAGTTTGTAACAAAAAATATTTGTTACAAAAATTTTTATTTTTTGTAAAAATGTTTACTTGTCTTGGACCTTGTACATGGCAATGGACAAAACCAGACTTTGGGTGGTGAGCACACAATAGACTATATAGAACATTGTACACCTGAAATTTATATAATGTTATTAACCAGCATTACCTCAGTGACTTTAATTTTCCTAAAAAAAATCGAAGCTGGCCTGCCAAGGACCACAGACCCTGTGTGCCCTGCTGTGCTGCCGCCGATGAGAGTGGCCAGGACACAGTGGCAGAGGAGCCACGAGGGAGCGGGTCTGACCCCGTCGCGCTGCGATCCAGCGGGGCTGTGGCTCAGCAACGCCAGGTCCTCAGCCCGCAGAGCTCCCCTGGGACTCGGGGGAGGGATGCTGCAGAAACTAATTAGACCCACCACACAAACAGGTTTCCCTTCAGAGCTCCTTGGAGAGGAGTTTTTCACAGAACCCACTCCTGGCGACGGGCGACGGGGGACGCAAGTAAGCCTTATGGGAAAGGCAACTCCGGGATCGGTGTTGTTCTCATGCCCTTGTTTTCCCTTCAGGTCAGTTTCTTCTCTGTAAAATACTGCCATCCACTGGGTCTCTGTCCCCAACCTTTCTGGAGCACCTCGGTACAGGTGCACACAAAAAGTGGGGGAGGGGGCTAGGAAGGCCAACGACAAAATGTCAAACAGCCGGAAGCAGGGTAACAGACCATGGCTGACCGGGGCCTTCCCTCCCTGACTTCGTACATAAAAAGCGTGCATTATTAAGAACTTTATCGGTGTCTTTTGTTCATGTGTGTGTTTTGCTGCAGTACACTCGTCGACAGGGCACCTTGCTTCCTGGACCCTCCAAGGAGAGACAGCTTTGAACTTCTCTCTGTGCTCCACGGAAGAGTGAATATTCTTGTCTGGGGGCTTCGGAATGAGAGGGGAAGGACTGGGCAGCAGAGCACAAGCCCTGCTCCAACTCCTGCAGTTTTGGTTTCCTGGCCCAATGTGGACGGTGACCCGTGGGAACGTCTCCAGAGGGTCAGAGGTGAAGGCCTGGGCTCAAGCACGGACTCAGGGTCGTGGGCTTGGCAGGGAGGAGCGTGTGGAGGCCTCCACGGGGGAGCTCCGTGGCTCTGACCACGGGCGAGGTGTGGGAGGATCCCACGAGGGACAGGCTGTGAGGGCCCCAGGAGAGCGGAGCATTCGGTGCCAGCGAACCCAGGCCGCGGGCCCTCCCTCCTGAACCTCCTAAGTCTCTCCCATGGGGAGGGGCCTCGAGGACCGCCTGACACTGGGCCTCTCATCTCTCTCAGGGACCTGTGCTTGAAGTTCCTTTAAGAAAAAATCTGTAATGTGAGATGCCTTATTCTCCAAGTATCAAGAAACAATTTGTTCCTGTTACTTATTTTTTAAAAAAATTTTACAAGGAACACTCATTACTTGAGGAATAATAAAATTTTTGGAACGAGGCAAGACATGCTTGTAAGCAATTAAATAAGCTGACAGACAAATCGCGGGAGGGGCGACTTCCTATGCTTCGCCTGACCCCCAGCCGCAGGATTCGGGATTTCCTTCTCATCGGAAGAAACCCCTTGGCGTTCTTCATGACGGGCAGATTCTGAAATGGGCACATGAGCCAAACCAAGGCTCAAATCAAGTCCTGACCCTAAAGAGAGATCAGACAGAGTGGGAGAGAAACCAGGCCACACAGAGATGGAAGAAACACAACACAATCACCATTTCCCATCAACTTCTTAGCTTTGCTCTGAACAGGCACTGCTGCCGGAGGGACACCAGCGGTGACCGTCACAGGCAGGTGCTCAGGCTCCTGGGGCGTTGAGGCTGGAGGAGCCCAAAGGCCCTTCCCATTTGAGCGGAGGCCAGACAGGGCTCCTGGCCATGGGCGAACGCACTTGCTCTGGACGGCCCTCCCCAGCCCAGTGTGGGGCGCAGGCTGTCCTCCGTGCACTGGCCAGCAGCCGAGATTCCCTAGGAGGGACTCGGTGCCCTCGCAGGGAGGGTGAGTGTGAGACCTGGGGGACAGCAGCAGCTGGAAACGAGAAGAGAGAAGCCCCGGAGATGCGGAAAGGCGCCAGGAAGACCATGGTTGTGCTCCGAGACGGCTGTGGAGTCAGACCCACAAGACCACGGCTGTATCCTCAGCCCCCTCCCAGTCCTCCTCGGGCTCGGCTTCTGCACAGGTGAGGCTGGGCTTCTGCCCCCGCTCCAGCCGGGCACTGTAGACCCTTTCCAGGGAGAACCGGAACCAGCCTCTGCTCCCAGCAGCCTAAGGGAGACCAGAACTCTCTCCTATCACCATCCTGATCAGTGGGGAGTCCCTGCCAGCCCACGCCCTCTTCCCCTGACTGGGAGCATCAGGGCTATGTTTTAAAGCCACTAGAATGAAACTCACACTTTCCATCACAACAAAGACAGACTAACCATTTGAAATGGGTTTCATCATAATGAATCATTCTGCTCTCCTTCAAACACAAGAGAGATCAAACAGATACATACTTATCCATACTGCAAAGGGAAAAAAATCCTGGGTAATAAGTGAATGTGTTTCTTTAGCAAACAAAATAAAAACACTGTTCAAGTGACTACATCTCTTAACACGTTTTGCTTCCCAAGCAAGCTGCAAACACCTCTGGGCAGCATCTCTCGCCCGCAGGAGGGTACTGGCACCACTTCAAAACCACACAAGACAAGCTAATGATCTTTAACTTTCTGCTCATTTCTTTAGCTTAATAGACACAAATCATACGTTAAGTCCACACTGGCCCCAAGTGTGAAACTTCCCAGTGGCGCATCGGACAGGGCCGTCCCACAAGTCGCCAGTCAGGGCTCAACTTGGCAACAGAGACTGTGGGGTGAGTGGGGTGAGTGGGTCTGAAGACCATCTTTTCCTTCCGGGTCCAAATAAACTCTCTCTCAGGTAATCCAGACCTCGGCGGTGGATAGGCTCACAAGTCCCGATGGGGAGAGCTCTAAAACCAACTCCCAGCCCGGACCGACTCCTCAGACTAAATACTGCCACTCTGACACTCAGCGAGGAAAGACTGGAGTGTCAGGGCAGAGCTTTCCAAGCGTTCATCATTCTCCTTTTTTTCCTCTTAGATACTCACAGAACCACCCCCTACGACCCACACCGATAAACTCACCAGGCAGAGAGCTTGGTGGAACAAATGTCACGTGCGAGAATCACACTCCTTCTTCGGTGTGATGTGTCTGCCCGACCCCGGAAGGGCCCACTCAGGGCAGAGGCAGGGAACTGAGAGCGAAACTGTGGGGAGAGGTTGTGTGACAGGTGGGACAACACCCACAGCTATAGATGGGTGCACCCCCCCAAGAACCCATCCTTGAGGATGCTTTGTGGGCACGGCCATTGCAATAGCTTCTGGACTCACCTTCCTAAGCAGAACCGGATGAACTGTGTGCATCCAACATGGAAGTGCGAGCTGCTGGAGGAGGCTGCGGCTTAGGAAGAGGGACCCCAGGGGACAGAGAGGGGAGCACTGCCGTGCTCACCGTGAAATGAAAGCACGTGACGTGACCAGTGGCAGAAGTGTGACGAACTGCTGGGTCGGGACTGGTCGGAACTGTGAAACAAGCGAAGGTGGCCCCCCGGGCTTTCCATCTTTCTCCCACACTCTCCACGCAGACCACCCACCGGGCGGCCAACAAGGCTCCACCCAGCCAGCCCACCCAGAATGTGCCCTGTCCTCCCAAAGCAGCAGTTCAGAACGTGGCCCTTGGAGCCAGGAACTCCCCACTTTCCGACCCCAGCACTGCCACTCACTGTGAGTCCTGGCCCGGTCTCCAGCCTCTACTCTAAATAGTGAGAGAAGAGCATCGCAAAGAGCTGCTGAGATGCTGAAGTTAAATAAAAAAGTACAAAAAAACTTTTGTTTAATCTGAGCACACTGCCGGGCGCATGATAGGGGCCCACCATGCCAACTTTAGCTGCCTTTCTTCCCTCCACCCTCTGGCCCACGGAGCCTACCGTTTCCACAGCGGCCTGACAATTACGTGTTCCGACCTCACCAGCAGCTAACACTGGCTGCGTTCACCCACCCCTCCTCCTCAGGAAGAGGATGAGAAAGGAGATTCACCGGGAGCCTTTGGAAGTTCTCTAATCACGCCCCTCACCCCCATGAATTCAGGCCGGCTCCCCACGGCCATCTAATTCCAGGGACCACTACTCTCTGGCCTGCAGGGGACACAGTCTGAGACACAAGAGGATGGTGGCACAGGCTCAGGTCACACGGGCGCATCCTGAGTTGGGTCAGCGCCGACTGACAGGGAAGTGGCTCGACTCGGGGAGCCACAGTTACAACGTGAAGGCCCTGCGGTGACATAGCAGGCACCGCTCTGTCCCCTCCGCACCCGCGGGCACCCACGCCAGGTTCCCAGGGACGGCAGCCTGGGGAGGAGTTCGGCCCCCAGCCCCCTCTCAGGAAGTGCATTCAGTGTCCCAGGCGTCCATCGCACCCCTCGCCTCCCCAAGGGGCGATGAATCGGTAGCGATTTCAAACATTCAAAGCGCCCACTGACAGAGCTGGCTCTTCTCCAGCCAGACCAGGCTCGGTTCTTCCAGGGACCGCAAAAGGTGTGCAGCACCCTCCCTCGCTCTCTGACCACACAGAGGAGCCGCTTTCTCCTGCCATCTCGGTGGCCTGTGCCTCAGAAGGCCGATCGGGATCCAGGCCACATTTTCCAAGGCCATCCTCTGTGTCCCCAGCTGCCATCAGCCACGTGGGCTCTGGTCCATGCACAAGGGCCAAGGCCAGGGCTGTCAGCATAGCAGGGACATATGGCCAGGAAGCTCCCTGTGGGGACACAGGAGGCAGAGAGGCACCTTGCCCTTCGAGGCTGGGAACAGGCCTCTGAAAAATAACTACAAATGCTCACCCAGATGACCCCCAAGCTGCCCAGTGGGGCTCTGTTCGTGACGGTCTGCTCATCAGGTTCTGTCCACCTTGACCCTGAACTCTGCCCAGCAGCCAGAGTAGACTAACCAGGTTTGAGCAC
>PVKM010042976.1:0-12648 GCA_004027735.1 Carollia perspicillata
TTGGGGGAGAAGGCAGAAAACTGTACTTGAACAATTAAAAAATAAAAATAAAAAAGGCCTTACTCCCTTGAGTTAAAGGCACTGAATACCTTGGTGAAAAAGTAAGTATATTTTATGAGACAAGAAATACATTCAGACAAGTTAGCCATCAAAACCAGAATTTGCACTAGTTTCTTGGTTTAATCTTAAAGGTAGCCAGAATGAGAAGATGAGACCAATGTGTTTAAAATAAAGAACACTGATTCAGAGACAATGGTTACTGGAATTTGGGGGAGCAGACTTCCATGAGTAACACATGCACTCTTCAACTAAATGAATCAACACCTCTAGGAATAGAGACAAAGTAGAAACCAGAAAAAAAACCAAAACAAAAGGCAGACAAGATGAGAAAAGTGGTGCCATCTTCCTGTTGGCAATTCCAGAGGCAGCTGATGTGGTTAATTTTACTCATCTGCGTGTAATAATAAACCAGTATGTTCTCAAGTGTCACTCCCCAAGAGACTTGCTTAACTCAGCACTCTCGGGGTGGGGGTTGTGTTTTAGGGGGGTGCAAGGGAGCCAGTGCGAACACTACAAGGCAGAGGCCAACAAGTCCAAGACCTCCTGATGGCTGTTTTGATATCAGGAAATCTGTCAAGTGACAGCCCTGAGTGAAAAATCCAGTCAAGAAGAAATGAATGTCTATGTTGTGTGGAGAGATATTTATTACACAAGTGGACAATTTCCTGATCATGAGGGCATTTAAACATTGTATGGGATTGTAGAAATTTCTTCCTTGGAAACTCAGTGTGAAAAAAAGACAACCTTAGTGCACTGTCACTAGGAATGCAGACTGGTGCAGCCACTGTGGAAAACACAATGGAGTTTCCTCAAAAAATTAAGAATGGAACTGCCTTTTGACCCAGTGATCCCACTTCGGGGCACATACCCTAGGAACCCTGAAACACCAATTCCAAAGAATATATGCACCCCAATGATCATAGTAGCACAATTTACAATAGCCAAGTGTGGAAACAGCCCAACTGCCCATTAGCAGATGAGTGGATAAAAAAACAAAAGCTGTGGTACATTTAGCATTTTCTTATCAAAAGGAAGAAGTTGAGGCTAATCAGCTCCAAGATAGGCAGTTTGGTGTGGCAAGAAAAGAAACTGGGCTTTGGAGCCAGACAAGGATTTGGTTTTGGCTCTCCATTCTCTAACTATATAGACTTGAGAGTGTCACTTCAATTCTTTACACTTCACTTTGCTCATCTGTAAAATGATGATGACACAGTGTGGTCATGGGAGACAGTAGGTCCTAGTTAACTGTATTCTAAGCACATTGGTGACCTAAAGGGTTTGTCAAAGTGATTCCAAAATGTGTGTCTTTAAAGAATGGGAGCAAATGATGAAGTATATTTTCTACCAACAGATCTAAATCTACACAAGCAAGGGGATATACATTCCCAGGCTAAAACATTCTCAATATTCTTCCCAAAAGTATGAATATTTTGAAGATATCGAGTAGGCTTCTATTTTTCAGATTCCATTAACAGAAGCAGCCAAGAGAAGAGCCGACTCCAGAAACTGGAGAGGAAAGGGATGGTCAAGGCTCTTTGACCTTTGTTCAGATCTGTGAAAATCTGAGGTGAAAAAGAACCATGATCAATAATGAGATCCCAATACTAGAGAAAAGCTTAGCCCAGGGAAACTGCAAAGTGGGGTTAATTTCCTAAACTTGGAAACAACTGGGGAGATTTCAACAGTCACTTCCTACAAAGCTCCATTGTTTAGCAAATTTCGCACAACCTCCCTCTTGCTGGCATTCCCAAGCCCTTGGTCCACTCTGTTCCTTATGCTCCAATTTAAGTAATTCACTATTCCTCATACCCTTCCCCTCCAACTAGTCTTGTGACTTTGTGTACACTATTGCCTATACCTAGAAAAGTCTCCCCACACACATCTCTACCTTCCCAGTCCTTACAAGTTTCCACTGCCCAACTGGAAGATCAGGCCTTTGGGGAACACTTTCTGACCTCCTGCCTAAAGTCATTTTGCCTGCCCCTGTGGACTCAACGGGAAGATGAATGGAATGTGTTGGTGCATAGAAGGCATCAAAAACAGTTAAATTGTTATTATATAAAAGTGGGTTTGGTATTTCTGGTGATACACATGAAAACTTTGGGCTTGGGGTGGAGGCAAGTAAGAAAACACATTTCTCCTGCAGATTTTATTCTCCATTACAAAAGAATAAAAACTTTAAGGACTAAAGCTTTTTAAAAAATGTTTTTCTGGTTTTATTTATTTTTTTTAACTTTTTAAAATTGTTGTTCAAATACAGTTATCTTCATTTTCCCACCCCCCATCTACCCTCCTACCCCCACATCCCCAGCCATCCACACTTCCCACCCTTGATCCTACCACCTTTTGTTTTTTTCCATGTGTCCTTTATAGATGTTCCTGAAAACTCTTCCCCCTTTTCCCCACATTATCCCCTCCCACCTCCCCTCTAGTTACTATCAGTTTGTTCTTAATTTCAATGAATAACTAAAGCTTTAATATACACTCAAACTATTTAAGGAAGTTCTTTCCAATTATCTAGTTTATAAACTAAACATCTGACCTAACTTTTGATTCAGTAAGGATGGTTCCTGCATGTCCTCTCTGCCTAAGATAATAAGTCCTGAGTTAGGAATGTCCTTGTCATCAAGCACACATTTTTGACTTAACCTAAGCTCACCCACTGAAGCTTTCCTGAGCATACCTCCATACTTGAATACTGTACTAATTCATAGCACAAAACTGTGAAACATATTCTATCTGGACACAGCCCTTGGAAACTGAGAGCCTGACAATTAAGCCTCTGCCTCTAATTGTTACCCAGATTATTTGCAATCACTAGACATGGGCAAACAAATCTTCCTGTTCCCTTGATCCAAAAAGTCTCTGACCTAGTCCTCTACTAGGTACCAGTTTGTTCATCTAACAAGCATGTTCTGCCTTCCTAACATATGCCAGGAACTTATTTCCTTGAAGTGTGTTCAATCTATTCTTTGCCTATGGATATAGTTCCTCTTCCTTCTCTTGAGATGAACTGTCACTGCTCTTGGAAAAAGTGAACAAGACTCCTCAGAAATTTTTTTTCTCCTTTTATTTCTTACTGTCAAGATCCGGTCGTTATAGGCTTCTTCTGATTGTATTATGTAATTAACAACATTTCAACATTGTATGTTAAAGAGCTTCCTTTTGCCATGGCTGGCTGGTATGACTCAGTGGATTGAGCACCAGCCTGTGAAGCAAAGAGTCCCTGGCTCAACTCCCAGTCAGGGCACATACATGGGTTGCAGGCTAGGTCCCCAGTAGGGGGTGTGCCAGAGGCAACCACACATTGATGCTTCTCTCCCTCCTTTCTTCTCTCTCAATAAATAAATAAATAAATAAATAAATAAATAAATAAATAAATAAAATCTTTTTAAAAAAGAGCTTCCTTTTGATGATATTCAGAATATCTGTGGTAC
This sequence comes from Carollia perspicillata, assembly GCA_004027735.1. Classification (NCBI taxonomy): domain Eukaryota; kingdom Metazoa; phylum Chordata; class Mammalia; order Chiroptera; family Phyllostomidae; genus Carollia; species Carollia perspicillata. The sequence goes on from PVKM010042976.1 coordinate 3,498, forward strand.
AATACAGTGTACAGATGAAGTGTTGTGGAATTGTGAACCTGGAACCTGCATAATTTTGTTAATTAGTGTCACCCCAATCAATTCAATAAAAAAAGAATATCTGTGGTAAAGAAAATCCATATTTCCTTTCTCCTTCGGTAGCCTTTTAAATTATTGAAATCAAAGTTCAGCTAAATAGAAACACTAGGCCACTCCAGCTGACATTGATTGTTCCTCCATAACTTATAGAACTTATTGTTTCATTCTTTCATTTTCAGAATTTAATGTCCAGGATTGCTATCTACCATACTCATACAGTATGTACCCAATCCCTTCTATGAATGAGGCACTGTTGGTAGGCTCTTGAGGAAGATGGATATATGAACAAAATAGTCCCCACCATTAAAATTATTCATTCATTCTCTACTATATACCAGGTACTTTTTTATGCTTGGGGATACAGTGATTGGCAAAAACAGGATTGGCCCTTCCCCTCATGAAACTTATTAGTAAAAGAGGCAGACAGAGACCACGTGTGCTGTGGTCACCACTATATATCATATAACACATAGTAGATAGTCCATAAATATTTGTTGAATGATTGAAAGTAAACAGCTAAACATATCATTGTAAACTGTGAAAAGTGCTATGAATTAAATACAAGAGGAAATAATTATAGAATAGGGTAGAGAAAAAACAGGTTGCCAGGAAGACCTGAGAAAGTTGACACTTACAATAAAACCTGAAGGATGAGTAGCTAGCCATGTCAAGACTGGAGATATGACCACTGCAGGAGAGGTAACAGTATGGATAAAGAGTCTGAGGTAAGTGCCTGACATACTTCAGTGTTAAGACCACAATCAGCAAGTGGAAAAGCGAGATATGAAGTGCTGTAAGAGAAAAAGGATAAAAGGCAGGGGTCTTGTAGGATATTTTAAGGAGTATAGATTTTATCCTAAGTGCAACAGGAAGTCATTGAAGGAATGAAAGTAGGGAGCCACATGATCTGACTTGCATTTTTTAAATCACTCTTGCTATAGTGATAAGACAGTTGTGGGAACAAGAATGCAAGCAAGCAAGGACACCAATTAGGAGTTGCAATTACCTATGCAAGATGATGGTATTTTGGATTAAGGGAGCTATGATAAAAGTGAGTGAAGTTATACTTTGGAGTTAGAATTGACAGACTGGACATGGAAGACTACAGAAGAGGAAAATTAAGGATGACTTTCAGGTTTCTAACTAATGCAACTAGGTGGGTAGAGGTGTCATTTTTTTTAAATGAGGAAAATTAAGAAACAGTGCTGGGGGGTGTCACTATTTACTTTTAATGTTTGAAGTGCCTGTGAGACATGTAAGTATAAATATCATGTAGGCAGCTGAATATGTGAATCTGGAGTTTTCTATTAAGGAAGACAGGACAAGGAAGCTTGTGATAAAAGCCTTATAAATGACACAAAACTTACATATTCAAAGAAAATGTCAGGTACAGCTGGGTTAATCAGAGAAGTTTTCAGGAAAAATAAGTCAACATGTGAGCCAAAAGACATATGATAAAGGAGAACATACCAGGCAAAGGGAATGGAATAGCAAAGGTAAGGTAGAGATGGCAAAAATCTTAAGGCAGTTCTGAAATTGAAAAATAGTTAATTTTGGATGGAACATGGTTTGTTTGAAATATTGGAAGATGAGTGTAGAGAGCATGATTGAAGCCAGATTAGAATTTGTAATGCACTTTATGGGCAACTGGGAGCACTAGCAAGTCTTTGAGCTGAGCCATAAGTTGATGAGATCATTAAAAGCAATTTTGTGATAATGAGTAGGGTGGATTGAAGAAGTAAGAACATGAGGCAAAGCAGGCCCGTTAAGAATTTATTTCAATGACCAAAACATGAGGTATTGGGAACCTAAATATTAATGGTGGAAGTGGAAAGTTAAAGGGCAAATGCCAGAGACATTTGAAAGTAGAATTATGATCGTTAACCTTACAAGATAGACAGGAGGAGATGCCCACTTTTTTCTTCTGAATGTCTTTTGCCTCCACACTGTTTCATAAGTTCTGGAAAGACTGAGTGACACTTTTCAATTTCTCCACTATGGCATATAACATTGGTTAAAGGGACCTCATTTGGTATGATTTCATTGTAAATGAGTAACAAAGAGGTAGCTGTGGTATTGTACTAAATACCCTCACACAGGTAACTGTTGCTGGAAGAAACAATATGGGGTTGGGACTAGGAAATGGACTGAAAGCAAGCACCAGTACAGATGAAAATTTCCACTTCTCTTTTTTTAAAGCCCAATTGCCTATATGCCTTCCCACTCTGCTCACTCACTCACCTGTACCTTTCTCTCTTCTCTTGCTCTCCTACACACACACACACACACACACACACACACACACACACACACACACAGAGAACTTTGAATTCTCTGAATTTCTCCTACACCCTCATCCATATTGTCCACATTTGTGCAAAGCCCCACCTTCTCACAGCCCCCATCTGAAAACACGCATCACAGATAGAATGGCCGAATGTGCTCCCCTCCTTCTCTGAGTAGTATTTAGACAACTGGGCCCTCAACATCATAGTCTAAATGTCTGATATAAGAAATAATAATTGGTAGGCTACAGTTGCAGTGAGGGAAACATAAGGGGGTAGGGGATATTTTAAAGTACTCATTCTAATGGTGAAGGCTGGCTCTGGCCTCCCACTATTCCTTGCAGTCTCACTGGAATATCCATGATGGGTCTCCTTTCAAAGGAGATAAAAGAAGTTTGTGAGAATCTTCTGAAGTTACTGCAGATGAGAAACAGAACAAATATCCAAAACATTCCTCTGTACTAGTTAATCCTTTTGTGAGTGCTTGATCCTACTTCCCTTTTATTATTTCTCCTTTACTTTATAGTTTTCACTGTTGCTATGTTTTTTATGTGTTCAATGTTCAATGTCTTTTGAAGAGTATCTTTAACTTTTTGGAGGACATATGCTATACAATAAAGCAATGAATAAACAAACTGCCTACTTTTACAAGAGTGTAAGTTTTACTATTTTTGATAAAATGAGATCTACCCCTCACTCAACACTAGCCTGAAGAGTAGGTGGGTGGTATATTGTGAGGAATACCAAATAGATCTCCATGCTCTAAAATAGCTTCCCCACCACCTGAAATCCCAGTTTGGTGACACATTATTATTTTAAAATTTGGGCTTTGAAGATTTCTTTTCCAAGAATTCCTTATTAAAATGCAAAAACCACAGAGGGAGGTGGGTAGATGGGTCATGATTTAACCTTAGTTCTCTTTACATTAACCCATCATTCTTACTAAACACATTTTTCACATTCCAGTTTTTTCCGTGCCTTTGCTCATGCTATTCTTCCAGAATCCAAAACAAACAAATTGTATATATAAAATCAACTTATAGTTTCACACAGTCTCTCATTTGATATCTAAATCCAAGCCTACTCATTCTTTTAAAAATGATTTATTTTTTCCAATGTAAGTATGACAGGTTTTTATAGAAAATTTGAAAAAGGTAAGAAGATAGCAAGAAGAAAAAAAAAATCAACCACAGTCCTACCACCTAAAGAACAACTGTTTTGAAGTGTGGTCTTGCTTGTTCTTTAAACAAACCTTAGTTTAGGCTGCATTTCTGATGTGATGCCTTCTTTGAACTTCCTCCTCCAGACCTTCCCTACCATGCTTGTACTACTCTCTCTTGTACGAGTTAATTTGGTGCATGTCTTGTGTTTCCAACTATATTCTTAGATCCTTGAAGGCTGAACCCTTGAGTTATACTTCTTAATTTATCCCAGAACACTTAGTATTCAGTTGGCCAAAAAGTCCATTTAGCTTTTTCTGTAAAATAAAAGACACATATCTCATTTTCACCAATAACTTTATTGATTTGGATATTTTTAGTATGTCAGCTATCTCCTCCACGATATAAAGATGATTGTTCTCAATTAATGTCTCAATTTGCTGGTTGGTCCCCAACTAGTCTACCCAACCATGAAGCATCACCCAGCAAAAAACCTCCAGCACGAAACTTCACAAACCACTTTGACATGTTCGATCAGTCATAGCATCTTCTCCATACACTAGACAAATCATTTTTTGCATTTTAGTTATGTTTTTATTTTTCTTGAAATAATAAAGCATAATATGCCAAAAATGTTGTGTATTTTCTTCCACCTTCAATATTAAAATGGCTACACAAAAATTCACCAATTTTGGTAAGGATTTTTTTTTTTAAGAATGCTGATATGACTGTCACAATACAATCTAACAAAGTTGTCTGAAATGAAGTTAAGGTCAACTAGATGCTACTAGAGACATCTTACAGAAAAACAAACAAACAAACAAACTTTTTGGCCAGCCCAATACTTTGAATCTGATATTTGTTGACTGATTTAACCTAAATGAATACAAACCATTTCAGAAAGAATATTAAAAAGGCCAAATATCTAAGTCACGAAAGCTAAAGCTTTCAGGTCACCTGGTTTTGTGACTATTGCGTTTCTGTTGCTGGAACTCTTAAAAGCCCATTGAACTAGTCTCTTTCCTCACACCAAACTGAATAAGAAGCAGACTGATTAAGAAACAGGATTTACTCAAAGATTCTCTATATAAGGCATAAAGGTGAGAGAGAGAATGAGAAAAGTGGGGGAGGGAGGGAGGAAAGTAGAGAGATAAGAGAAAAGAAGAGAGAGAAGAGAAAGGGAGAAAAGAGAAGGGTAGATAGAGAATATGGTCTAGTGCTCAATCCAGTATGTGATTTGCCTCCAGCACCGTATACAGGATCCCATCCACTTGTTCTGAGTCAAACCCGATCTCACGAAGCTCCAAGTGAGGGAGGACAGAAGTAAGGAGATAGCTGACGTGGATACGCAGCCTCGCAAGCTTTGCCAAAGCCCTGTATGATGGAGTGAGGGGGCAGGAGAAGAGATGACATGAAGTCATTAGCCAACAGAACAAAATGAAAGTCCTTAAAAATGGGCCTACATTTATCAACAATTATGTTTCCATTAGCTACAAAGAAAGAAGAAAGCACAGTGCCACCAAGCACAGTGAGATTGGTTACAGCTCTCTAAGAAGTAATTCCTCAATCCTTGGTGGCTTATGAATTGATTCAGACTTCCTCCCTTATCTATGACCAGTAACTGGGGCCCTAAGAGATGCTTCCCATTAGCACTCACAAGCTGATAACTAAACCCTAGTAATTAACCTTTCTAGGTCATCTCCCTCTGGGGTCCTGTAGGAGACCTGAGCCTTCTGCAGCACTTCCAGGTGCATCTCTGTCTCCTTTAATTTCTGTTTTAGTTCTTGCTTTTCCTCTTTGGTTCTTTCCAACTCAGCTTTCAGAATCTGGAATTCAGCTTGACGATAGCCCATGTGTTTCTTGCTCCAATACAAGCCTTCCGTTTCCTGCGTACTGTAGGTCACCAATTCATGTTGGACTTTCTTGAATTCAGAATGCCAGTGATTCCTCTCCTGTTCCAGCTCCTCCACCTGCATTCCAAGAAATATAAATTCAATGACTACATGCTATGAAAGTGGCAAAAATTGTCCCTAATATATTCACTTGGTGATTCCTCTACACATATTCCTTGACTTTGGACTTTTCTTATCCCAAAATATGGGAGGGAAGTCCATTAGGGTTCACCTAATTTGAAACATACCACAGAATGATTCAATGACTTATCTTGTTTAAAGGCTTCAGAACATGAAATCATCAGAATTCTAACTCTCTGGTCCCTTGGTTACAATGACCTCTTACTCCTAGTGGTAAGGTGCTGCCCTAACCTTTTGCTGGAACAAATTCTTTTCAGCCAGAACACGTTCCAATTTTTCTGTGGTTCTTTTCAGTTCTTCTAGCTGTCTTTGGTTCTTCATCTTTGGCATATGACAACTTCCACTCTCCTCATAGCCTCTTCCTTTCTCCCCAGAGGCTACAGCAGGGATTACAGAAGAGGCCACAGAAGGATAGGGCACTGGGTTCCAGGATTCCACTGCTTTTCTTCTCTCAGCAAGCTCCTCTCGGTTAAAAGGGATCAGCTGGATGGGAGCTCCTGAATCTCGGACACCTTTTGCAACACCAACAACAGCTACAAAAAGTCCCTTGTTTACTTCTTCCTTGTTTACATTTGTGCTGCCTCTGTTAGATTCTTCTGCTACCAATCTTGGCATCTGATCTAATTCTTCAGGGAGCAGAGACCCCTGGTATTGTTCTTGGGCCCCTGAATACAGAACTGAACCTCCCCTACTTTGACTTGTATTCTTGTTTGCTTCTGGATACTCTGGGGAAAGGTATGGTGGTGTGCTTCTCTCAGAACTGGATTTATCATGGCTGTTCTCCCCTTCTGGGTAAGCAACAGCTGCTTCTACCCTCCTGTAAGAGCCAGACATGGAATAATCTAGAGGAGGTGTTGTCATCTCATTCTGGAGCCTTCTTCGTTTCTCCATAGGTTCTTCACCAAGGATCCATTTGTACTTACTGCAAGAAGAAGAGGAAATTAAATTTTAGCTGTCAAAATATAGACCACCTATAATCTTATCCTATACAGCTCCTCTTCAAATCTCCCATACTAAAACTACTCTAGCTGTTATCCATAGCTCATTTCAAGTTAGGAATACAACTTTACCCCCAGACCCCTACTCTTTCACTTATGTAGTTTGCTGAGATAGCAATTGGTCTTAAGGGAGAAAAGAAACCAAAAGGTATAAAGAGTCAGCATCTGGATATAACAGGACCAGGTTGACCTTGGTCAGAATTCTGAACATAGGATTGAAATCAGCCTGAATTAGAAGTTTAAGAAATTCAAGGGAAGGAAGAAAAACAAAAAATATATACATACAAAATCCCCTAATATGAGAATGTGGGGGAAGGGGTCATAAAAAGCCTAGTAGAATATGTGGAGGAGAACTCAGTCAGCTTGTTAATTTTAAAGTGTCACCAAAACCTTCCAGTATCAAAGACATGCACATTTTTTATACTGTAGTGAGCACCACACAATTCTTTTACCAGTTAACTAGATTGTGGCTATTGCCCATTATTCACTTGTAAAGATTATTAAAACACAGGGCCCTGGTCATAAACAAAGAAACTGAAACAGCCAATTCAAGTCATTTCCCCCTCTGGCAAAACAAAAAACCAAAACAAAACAAAACAAAATCCCCTCTATTGGGATAAATAGGCACCCTGAGTTTTTTCCCTCAGTTTTTAAGGAAAGTCCAGGATAATGACCTCAATCACCTTCAGTTTCTGGCTGCTATATGCACAAAAGTTTGAAGAAACAAAACTACTGTCACCAGTTAAATCCATAGGCAATTTTTTATCATGCAGTAGGATGGGACCCTCATTTTTAGCATTATGACTATTCTAGCATTTCTGCAGAAACACAAGAAACTTCAAGGTAAAGATTGCCTTCCAAATTTTGTGAAGGTCTTTCTTCAATTTTATTTTTTAAAGATTTTATTTAGCCCTGGCTGGCGTAGCTCAGTGGATTGAGCGCGGGCCTGCGAACCAGACGATCGCAGTTCGATTCCCAGTCAGGGCACATGCCTGGGTTGCGGGCCAGTTCCCAGTGGGGGATGTATGAGAGGCAACCACACATTGATGTTTCTCTCCCTCCCTCCTTCCCTTCTCTTCTGAAGATAAATAAATAAAATCTTTAAAAAAAAAATATTTTATTTATTTATCTTTAGAGGGGAAGGGAAGGAGAGAGGGAGAGAAATATCAATGATGGTTGCCTCTTGAGCATCCCCTGCTGGGAACTGGCCTGCAACCCAGGCATGTGCCCTGAGTGGGAATCAAACCACGGTTGTTTGGTTCACAGGCCCATGCTCAGTCCACTGAGCCATACCAGCCAGGGCTGTCTTCAATTTTAATATAAGACTTTACAAATATAATTTTCCTTCTGAGTATTTCTTTAGCTCCATCCCATAAGTTTTAAAAATTATTTTATTGTTGCTTAATTACAGTTGTCTGCATTTACCCCCCAGCACTCCCCCTACCCCAGCCATCCCCACTCCCTCCCTTGCTTCCATCCCACATTGGATTTGTATATGTGTCCTTTATAGTTCTTGAAAACCCTTCCCCCCATTATGCCCTCCTACCTCCCCTCTGGTTACTGTTAGATTTTTGGATATTTTGTTTTTCATTTTGATCTCAAGATATTTTTTAAATCTCCCTTGTGTTTTCATCCTTGTTATTTTGGAATGTGTTGTTTAGTTTCTATATATTTGTGAATTTTCAAATTTTCTTCTGTCATTGATTTCTAATTTAATTCCATTACATTTGGAGAACATCTTTGCATAATATCAATCAACCCTTTCAAATTTACATAGGCTTGTTTTATGGTATAACATATGCTCTATCCTGGAGAATATTCCATGTGCACTTGAAAAGAATATATATTGTACTGCTTGAGTGTGAAGTATTCTGTATATGTCATCTTCATTTTCTGAAGCTACTTTTACTGGATTTAAGATTCTTGGTTGAAATCAATAAATGTAGACTTCTGGCCAAGATGGAGGTGTAGTTGGAAACACTGTACCTCCTCGCACAACCAAGATTAAGGACAACAAATATTTTCAAACAATAACACAACCAGAACACAGAAAATTGAACTACGGAAGTCTGACAACCATTCAACCAGACCAATAGCATCACAATCCAGTGACCAGATTGCCCTGCCCTGGTAAACACCTAAGGCTCCGCCACCCATATATAACAGGCACCATCTGACCAAAAATGACTCAAACAGAACAGCTCAGAGCCCCAGAGCCAATACTTTTAAGCAACCAAGAGACAGCCAACCTTTCAGATACACAGTTCAAAACACTGGTGATCAGGATGCTCACAGAATTGGTTGATTTTGGTCGCAAATTAGACGAAAAAATGAAGGTGCTGATAATTGAAATGAAGGAAAGTGCACAGGGAACCAATAGTGATGGGAAGAAAACTAAGACTCAAATAAATGGAGTAGACCAGAAGGAAGAAAGAAACAACCAAACAGAAAAGAATGAAGAAACAAGAATTCAAAAAAATGAGGAGAGGCTTAGGAACCTCCAGGACATCTTTAAATATTCCAACATCCGAATTATAGGAGTACCAGAAGGGGAAGAGGAAGAGCAACACGTGGAAAACTTATTTGAACAAATAATA
>PVKM010042977.1:0-12644 GCA_004027735.1 Carollia perspicillata
CAAGAACTATCAAATGTATATCAAACGTCATCTTGTTGCTTTCAGTTCTGGTTCTGGCTGTGATTACAGGGGTGAGGTGAGAGCTTCAAACGCTTCCGAGGAAAACACCTGCCAAGCTGATTGATGAGGGAAAAGCCATTTCAGACATCATTTTCTGTTTGATTTTATAAACAAACCACTTTAAAGAAATAAACCAAGTATAAACCAAGCAAAAGTCCAGAAAAATAATACGGTTTCAGATATTATTTTAAGGACAATTTCTTTTTACATTAAATATCCACAATTCTTTAGTCAATACACTCAATCTTTTCTGCTATTCTTCAAAAGCTCGGCACAAGGAGACACTTTAAATGGAGATTTACAATACATATTTCAAACAGGTCCAGAAAGATATTTTAAATCATATTTCAATTTTATTTTTAAGAACATACGAGGTTTATAAAAAAGAGTTGGATACATAAGCAATGTGTGAGAATGTGTAAATATTAGAATATATGATTGTAAATACATGTTCAGAAAAAAGCCACATGAAAGGAAATCACAGTACATTTATTTATTCCATTCACTTTCTAAACTACCAGCCAAACGTAGGTTCCTCAAAGGATATTTTAATTTTACCATTACAGAGAATACAAATACTCAAAATCCAAATTGAATTGGTCTGGAATGTGGGTTGGATGACGTTTTTTAAGAACTCCCCATAAAATACCAATACACAGCCGTAGCTAATAATCTCCTGCATTGTCCACTTGCTTAATGGGGGAGGAAGGGACGAGACCTCCTCACAAAGCTGTAGGAAAACTGTCCTTCTGGGAGGCTTTTAGCGCTAAAGGGCACCCAGCCTCCCAACAGGAGAGCACTCTTTTAATAGTACAGCTTGGGTCAGCTTGGCAAACACAGAATTAAAAAAATATTAAGTGGTGATTAAGCAATTTAATTATTATAACATGTTTCATTAGTTTATATTTTTATATAGTTTTATTTTATTGTAATTTTTGGCCTCTCTATTAAATGGTGGTTTTCAGCTCTTTGGCCAATTGAAAATTTTATATGTGTGTGTGTGTGTGTATACACACCTATATATGTATATATAGGTATATACATATATAGGTGTATATAAGTATACACACATATATATGAATTACTGTATTAGATATAAATATATATCAGAGAGAGAGAAAACACCGAAATATAGATCTCACTCAATAGTTTGCCTGGGGCAGGCATCTTTTTAGCTGGGGGTCCATACTGATAGTGGTTCATTCTAGAAAGGAAGAGAATAAAGCTTAACAATCACCACCAGTATGTGTGATACCAACTACTGGTAAATTAAAAACCCGACTGGCTCTCCGTGTCATACACTTGCTATTGTCCCCAGAAATATTTCTGAGAGTTCTTTACCACTTCACAGGATCATGAAGCTGGTTGGTCCCATCTTCGCCGACACTCAGAGGCTTTAGGGTCCGCACAACCAAGAGAGCACATTACGGGATTTACCCAGGAGGTCGTCCAGTCTCATTTTGCTGAAACGCTCTCCTCTGAGTAGTGATTGCTCCTTAGCACACCTGGGAACACAGGGGACTTTGACGCCATGCAAAGAAAAATGCCACTAAATTGTTTCCTAAATGGTAGGATTTATTTCAATTCTCACATACAATTAAATGAGACAAACTATTTACATAAAACCTAAGTACAAAAAATATAATACAATTTAGCTGTACATAATCAGGGCTCTCTTATTTTTTCCCAGACAGAGGTGAAGAGGGGGTTGCTATGAAAGGAAATTGCTGTGCCATTAGCAGTACTTAGGATGGCTGTGCATGAATTCATTGTCTTAAAAAAAAGATGAATTAGTTTGGGTTACAGAAATTGGCAACTTACCAAGAGCAGTGAACGAGCACCGCCCTTTCACCTCTGTAACAATAGCTCATTTTGACTATAAATATGTCTGTTTTCCTCCGAGTCCAGGCTGGGAGACGTGTGAGTTGGTTTCTGCTGATTAGTTGGGTAACCCCCTCTGTCCACCCTTCCTTCTCTGAACTCCCATAACTGAGCCAATGAAATAGGCAATGAGCTCCTTGGGCTGCTGCGATTGGTGTCTTCAGCCAGTTCTTGAAAACACGTTATTTGTGAGGTGTCGCTAAACAACTTTCTTAGATACAGACCTGGGCAGGTCTCAAGTGAGCATTTAAGACCAGTGAACTGATGAACAGACAAGATGAAAGCGAAGACCATTGGAAATTTGTATTTCACACTGAAAGTAAAGAACGGGAAAAAAAGTGTGGTATGCTCACTGGCCCTGTGAGGAAACAGTCGGCAATCCACAAGCATTCCACAGGGCAACCAGATTATGTATATATATTTCCTTTTAAAAAAAGAAACAATCCCAAATAAGTTTATTTTGTATCACAAAACAGCAACAGCAAATGAACAGAATGAGGCTTTTAACACAGCATTTTCAAGCCACATCAAGTGACGTAACACACACGGTTTGTTACACACCTCTGGAGAAGTGTATCCTACTCTGGGCCAAGTTTGTGCGTTTTCTTTGCCGATGATGTAGTGTTCGGTGGTGAACGTAGGTGCTTAGGTTAAAGGTTCATACTGTGCTTTCTTTCAAAGTACGGAAGTTCAAATGCGATTTTGCTAACAGTCATGGTACGGAGGAAGAGCAATCAACTTTAGCAGAGAAAACACCGTTAACTTTCTTAACCTAAATAAACAACTTTGTGAACCTGGGAAGCAGCTTTGACACTGACTTAAAACAATAAAGATAAAAAACAGCAGGCAATATTTTGTGCGGTTCTCTTTCCTCTCACCGTATCTGTGGCCACTGTCACCGGCCTCTCTGCTTTCCCTACAGATACAGACCTGCCTGACGAGGGACAGTGACAACAGTCTGTGACTCCCAGGCATCACACTGACACATTCCTACCACGGGGCAAACACTAAGGTGTTTGGAGGAGGATGCAAGATGAAAGTGATGTCAGTTTCTGGAAGGCGAGGCTGGGTTCACCTTCACTCTGAACACACCTGGGCACCTATTCCTGTGCTACACCCCAGTGCAGGGTACAAATTCGTCTGAAGATGATGTGCTTCTTAGTCATTTTCTATTCCTGAGTTCAAAGAGGCATGGAAGAATGATTTCCTTTAAAGAACAGCCAGTCAATCCCCTGCTTTGAATTGGAACCAATAACATCCAGACAAAATAATAAATCATTTTAAACAAGGCACTGGCATTTTCAGAGGAAATTAAACTATTGAACACATAGAGGGTGGCTCACAATGACCTCTTCTTAGCAAGATTTTGCTCCGAGCTTGTATTTATCCAGCATGTGAACCATTTGAGCTACCATTCATCTAGTACTTGGACCCTCTGGAATTACACTGCCAACAGGCTGAGAAAGAACACGATCCTGTTTGAAGTGCTGGCCTCATATTTCTGACTACATGTGGCGGGATGAATTTTATTCTCTGTCCAATAAAATCGTTAGTTAAAAAATTGCCAAAAAGTGGTTGCCTGCCTCTACTTTTCTCCTTTCCAGTTCTTGACTAGTTACCATCATCACGCCAACAAGGTAAAACATGTTTACTTAAATGAGAATTGATTCTGGCTCAGGTCATGGGTAAGCAGCTTGACTGCTTGCTTTCTAATATGAACTAAGATGATCTTTTAAAAATACCATGTGAGACAGCTTTCACTAGGAAGAATACACTGTGTATTGGTCTCTGAATTTGGTTTTGATGATGCTCTGAGTCTCTTTGCAGAGTGGAACTATATTTTCAAAAAGAGAACAGGTCTCCATTGCTGATGCTTCTGTGACATGTACCAAATTTTTGATAATGCAACACAGGAACACTCAATAAAACTTTGGTCTACATGCTCCCAAAAGTATGTATGATGCACCTGTAATGTAAGTCCTGAAAGAGGGGGATACGGAAGTCATTTTAGGAATTTTGCGGCTTTCTCCTCCCTGTAAAGTGTGTGCGCACTTTGGGCTGACAGGTGGTCGCCGGTACAGGCTAGAGAAAGGAACAATGCTGGGAACCCCTTCCAAAGAATTTAAATGAGACTAACGTAGTTTCCTAATGAAAACCAGATGAACTTGAACTGCATCCAGAAACAACCCTAAAAATTAACCTGTGATTAATGTCAGTTGACAACAGGTTCCTTTAGTGGGATTAGATTGCCTGGTGCAGCGTAAAGTATGAACTTATAATTGTGCTTCTTGTAGTAAAAGAAAAAAGAAGAGGAAAGAGAAAATTTAAAAAGTCACACAGAAATGAAAAATGTGACAAGTGTCCCTGAAGGTTTTGGCAGGAATCCCAAGTGTCCCAGCTTAAGGAAGAGCTGCCGTCGGTGGGGGTGGGTCCCAGGAGACGTGGCAGGGCCCCTGTGAAGACCCACACTCAAGGGCTCCTGCCAGAAGGAGGGTGTGGAGGTGGGGAATTGGCACCTGAGCAGCAGCTCCATAGTGACAGCAACCAAGTCCCTCCGCAGCTGGTTAAAATGCTTAGGATACAGCTGAATATTCTAAACGAGCTGGAATCTGTTATGTGAGAGGGAGGGAGAGAAGCCAGAAAAAACAGGATAATTTTCCTTTGAATAGAGTGTCGGAGGGCAAATATGAGGGGATTTCTCTGCAGTGATAATTACAAAGATTTATCTTCAACACAAACATGCTGCTGCCGGTGAAGGCTATTTTCCCCAGTCATTGTCTAAGATTGATTAAAGACCAGCTTTGATATAATTTAGAAAGCACTTCCCATGAAGTCCAGGGGTGCTTTTTTTTAAAACATTAGTTTCTTCTTTCCTTGGGGAAATAGGATAAACTTTTAAGCTTAGAGAAATTTGAGGGAAGGGATTCGAAAAAGCAGCTAACATGACACACAGTGAGGACATTCTTCTTAAAGGAAAGTGATGAACTGGGTTGAAGCATCCAGTTAAAATTCGGAAACCAGCTGGCTTCATCGCAGGCTTTCCGCACAGACAGAGCGATCCCACACAGCACACAAGGAGTGAGGCAATGTGACCCGGACCCCCACACGTGCCCCCGCACGCCGCTCAATCTACCTGGTCATCTACCAGGCCTCCCACAGCCTGCCTGCTCCTGAAATCTTAATGTTGGTAGAGCCATCTTTGCAAATCTGGGGATATGAGGATATTTTGAACTCAATATCACTCAACATAGGATTTTCCCAACACTTTTTGAAACTATTTCTTTAAATGGGGTAGGGTAAAAACACACATACGCTAATAAGTCCACATTTGCCAGTGCCCACACAAACTATTTTCACAGTTCTGAATGCTCATTGATCAATAAAAACACATTTCAAGGTCCACCCATGGCCTTTATCTCAGTGCCCTTGGCATCAGATGAATTCTTTCAATCTTGTTCCTACTTTGAATAATTATCCAACCAACTGTCATGTCACGTTATCAGCTGTTGGTGAATAATTGATCCTTTTTTTCCTACTGGGGACTACTATGAATTGTATAATACCCTGAAATGCTCAGAAACACAACGATCATTCAAAACCTTACTTCCGGGTACCCCGATTTCTCAAGCTACATGTTGAAACACGGTGGCCTCCATGCAGGGAGACGTGGGAGTGAGTGGATGGGAAGGCAACACCAGGTTAAAACCAAAAGGCACCAGAGCTACACACCTCCTCCCCACCTGCCCCAGAGGTGGCAATGCCACCTGGGAACTGGGGAGCAGCTCACTAAGCACAGGACCGGCAGCAGAAAGCAAGCTTCACACGCCATTAATGCTCTCGGTAGGGGCCGATCGCCAGACATCGGTTCAGTCAGGGAGATGGACAATCAACGTTAGTTCTTTCAGTACTTTCCATAACATGGGAGATTTTTTAAAGGTTCTTACAATTACATTTTAGTACTTTCAATACTGTCTTCAGGGGCATCATTAGTGTTCAAGGTTTTTTCTTCGCAGGGAGAGAGGAGGTGCAGGGTCTATCCAACTGCTACACGAGTCATTATTTTACAGACGGACTCTTCAGGACGTTATGATGGACCAGACAGGTGGGCATCCGGGCCGACTGCATGGCCAGGCGCTCCCTGGAATGCCATGAAACCCGAAAGTCGGAATAAGGCTGGTTTTGCAGCAACCGGTGGAACAATCTCCCCTTCACTGTGTCTGTGCCTCTCTTTCCGCTCACCTCTCCCAGCGGTAGCACAGGAACTGCACAGGACCAAGGACGGGGCGTCTCAGACCCCGTACAATCACCTCTGCAGATGCAAACCAGGTTGCATCCTGGGCTTCCTCCGGCACAAATCATTCCATGTCCGAACACACAGGTTGCTTCCTAGTATTCCACAGTGTTCTCCAGATGAGGAAGATGGGAGATTCACGGGAGTCACTGTAGAGCCGCATCCAAATTCTTCATTTTATCAACACTGTGGACCTAAGCACTCCTTGTGTGTGTCTGTGTATGTGTGTATAGGGGGCTCTCTCATAAAAAGTGACTATTTTCTTGAATTAGAACATCAGGAAGATTTATGCTCCGGAGCAAGCAGAGGCTCCTATTTCTAAAGTCTCCTTCCAATGCAGGTGTTACATTTATTAAAAAGCTCAAGGGAACAACTGACTTGTTAAAAAAATGGACTGAGCACAATAAGAAACTCCACATCGTGGCTCATTCAACAATATGACCAAGTACTGTAGACCAGATTTTCACAATGTCATATTTAGATTTGTGCTGCTTTTCAGGACATCTACTTTTGGCAGCAATGGGACACTTGCGGCTTGAAATGCACTTGAAATGTATCCACACTTCATCTCTGAAGTCTCGGAAACATGGGCAGTCATGGAGCACAGGCCTGGAGGAACTGGGGGATTTCAAGAAGCCAAAAATATAGGGACTATTAGTACTCATCATAATTATTGAGATCTGTAAAGTAGGCGTTAGAGTAAGTCTTCCCAGTGAGATGCGGGTTGAAGTATTTGTTTCTTTCCTCTAGGATCAAGTTGTTTTTATTAAATGCCTGTAACACATAGAAATAAACAATTTAAGTGGTATTTTAGAAGGCGAATGTAACAAGGAGGCCATTATGTCAAACGTGAGCTCTCTCCTAAGGCTCTACCATTGGAAAATATGTTTCCTCACTTACCTGCCCCCTAACATCATCGGCCTTACTGGAGATTTGCCTCATAACTAGAATCAGGTGGGCAATTTGTATACCTTCCAGTTTATGGCTGAGTTTTAGGCAGGAAGTTTCCAACAGCAAGCGGGAATACCCATTGCTATACTCATTTAAAGATGAAGAAACTGTTCAAGGCATTTCATATAAATTACTCCATTGATGTTCATCATTTCCAATTCATTGAGAAGAAAACGGGAGGCCCAGTGAGTGTGAGTTACAGCTGGTAAGTGACTCGTGGACCCAGGTCTGCCAGCTCCAACGCCAGTGCCCTTCCCACTCTTCCTTCCAGGGAACGAGGAGGAGACTGGTCATTCACTCCAAATTTCTGGGGCGAACATTAGGTTAATCACCCATTGGGGAAATTCAACAAAATACAGCAGTCCCACTGCACTTCTACATCACACAAAGCTTCACTGTGCTTGAAAATTATTTGACGATAGTCTTTATAAAATACTGTAACAATTTTTCTCAGATTGCTATCTGGGGGACTCCTGAGACGGACCTGTATATCTTATTGCCCAAGCCTGGTCCTCATTACCACCGCCCAGCGTGGATCTGCCCTTGGCCTGGAGCTCTTCTCTTCAGCATGACCTGCCTTTGGATGCAGAAAGCAGAGTGGAGGGAGAGCTGGACGCTGGCCAATAACCTAATATTTCCCAGCATTTTATTTGTTTCTGTTACCATGTCTCATTTCTAACCTACATTCTGAATATGGGACTCTGAATACGTTTTCATAGGAAAAGCAAAGCTAAAAAGGCAGTCAGTCCGTCATAAGCAGAGTCCCTTACCTTGCCCTACACCCTCACCTGCACCACCACTATTGTGCCTTGTCGAGAGCCCCAGGGTCCACCTGCCTTCTTCGTATCTCTGGCTGCTGTGGTTGCTGCCTGTCCCTTACCTTGATGGCCTCCACCGAGTCGTACTTGTCCAGTTTGTTGATGTGGTTCGTTATGCTGGTGTTGAGAGGGGCGGGTGCGATGGGGTGGATGACAGTGGCATCGTGGGATTGCTGTTGGTACCGCTGGCAGTAGGTGTAGACGAGGAGCGTAAGAAGGCAGCCCAGGATGGAGCTGCTCAGCCCCACAGCGACCATGTGGAACATGTTGAACTCTGGGAAGACAGCGTCAAAGGTGATGCTACACTGGCAAGGAACACTCTACACAACAGCGCAGGGCTTCAGTGAACAGAGAGAGACAACATGGAAAGCCCCATATCCATCTGAAATCAATCATAGTGCCTTCCCTTGAAATGGCATGGCCACCAAGACACTTCCCCAAAGTGAACAGAGTGTATTTTAAGTTAATGCTCTTACATATTGTAGTGAGTCCTTTGGAAATCACCTTGATATACTAGCAGAAGTTTTTTTTTTAACTTAAAGAATGTTCTTCTCTTCCCAATGCAGCAGCTCTATGGTCTATGGGATTTCTAGGAAACACGTGCTCCAGGCTCCTGGACAGCCTGGGCATCCCCATGGGCACGAGACTGTGCCCCTCCCACAAAGGGAGAAGGCGTTTCCTGCTTCTAATACTGCTCGCCTGCAAGCCACACTATTTCCCCCTTTTCTTTATTATTCATTTCATTTAAAAATGAGTTCTACTTACATAATTCTTATGTTTCTCAATATATTTTTGATTATGAATATGAACACATAACATAAAAATTATAAAAGGGGATATAAGAATAACATTTTTCTTTCCTAGAGGACTACTACAGCCAGTTTCTGGTGTGTTTGTCCCAAAATTCTCTGCGCACTTCTGTGCTCTGTGTGTGTGTGCACACACATAAATATTATCCTGGGTACCACCTTTTTTCACATACATTACACTTTGGAGATATTATATATAGAAAGTGGAGACCATACAAATAAAAAAAGGATTTGTGTCAAGGGAACAAAATATGATCTTTTAGTGGTCATGAAATGACCCTCTCTTTACACTTTTTTCCTGTTTGATAGACTCTGCGTTATTTTCCTTGCGTTATGAGGACAAAGCATTGAAAAAGTGGAAAGGCATAGATTTATGACCCTAATATAGCACTGGCTCACGTGACATCAAGGTAACGTAAGCACGACCTGTCTAATGTCTGAGAAACAACAGCAGGGAAAAAAATAAGACATTCATGGTGTGTTTGTAAGACACTTTGCAATTAGAGTTTCGTGCCTCTCGGGGACTAAAGAGCATGCCGGGCAGTGTTGTAGGAGCTGGGCTTGGGGAGTATCAGGTAAGGCAGAACATGATCTTACCTTTACGACTGCGTTGGCCCCATGTGGCTAGCCAGCTGTCTGTGGGTTACTGACCTTATGTGTCTCCCCTGCACAGGACACATCCTGAGGACCTGGCTTTTTCCCTCAGGGTGTCCCCTCCATTGGCCACTAATGGGTGCACTGGCCCCTAGCTGAACCCGCTCCCACCCCAATCTGTCCACACTGCCCCAAGTGGAACCAGTGTAGAGGTGAGTCTGCAAAGCTGCAAAGTGAGGGACCTGGGGCTCTCAGTGGGGGAGACCTGCAGATCTGCCCCCCACACCCAAGTCCTAGGGCATTTGTACCTTAACCACGCGGGTTCCTTGCCAAGGGTTTTTCAAGCAGTCCTCACCTTACCTGTGATCCACAGCAGACATTGAATGTCTCTCACTTGTCCCTAAACCCTGACTTCTCCCTCAAAGCCGTGCCCCTTTACTGTTCCCAGACACTGCATTCTGGGGCCCTGGGACCCTGAGAGGGGGATCCTCTTTTCAAGGGGGGTGGACCCTGGGCTGAGGATGCCTCCTGGTGCACTATGAGCACAGCCAACATGCTCCTACTCACACGGAGACTCCAAACGACATGATATTCCCATTGTAGGCATCCAGTGTGTTCAGCACAAAGGGCTGGATGATCCAGGAGGATGTTACTAGAACATTCCACAGGTAACACCCACTCCGGGCACCCACCTCAGTCTTTCATGTTTTAATTATTTTGTCAATAGCTTCCCAAAGTGAAAGGGCTGGACAGCTCCCAAACAGGGACAGTTGGATAAAGCACCTGGGGACGTTCCAGCAGCGACCACTGCAGGTTTCACTCTAACACCGAAGCTGTCCGCCAGGTACCCTAGTGTTGTCATTTCTTGATACTTTAGGGTTGAGACTCCCTGGAGGCATTGTCAGGTATGAACATAACTACTCCCTGCTGCACTGGGAACATCTTTCATTGTAGCACGTGGAAGATGCATGACTCCGTCCCTATGCAGATGCTCTGTCATCAGCCAGGTGCCTCGTTCCTGCAGGTGTCCTCCGGGGAAGGCTGGGCCCACTGACAGCTTTATGAGGATTACACAGCCCTGTGTCTCGAGCAACTAAAAATAGCTCTCTAAGTTGAAAAATTTCAAAAGGCTCAGATTTTTTGCATAAGGAAACATAGTGCCTATTAAATCTCTTGAATTTGCTTACTGTGACTCTTTGCTTTGAACATGCTTTCACTGCTGTTATTTTTGGTCAGTAAAGCTGGAGTAGAGACCAATTGACTAGCTGGTTCAACTTCCTGATTTTCTGTGCAAAACGTGATTGATTTTTTGCAACAGACTAAAAAAAGACATCCACATTATCTCCCAAAACATCTCGGCCAGGAAATGGTTTTTATCTATCAGCTCAACAATCAAATCCATCTGACCTCTTACCCAGCTATGCTGGCGCGTCACTGTCAGTAGCCTAGAGATCCAGAAAATTAGTTTTGAATATTGTAATTAGTTTCTATGAGTTAATCAATAGCATCTCAAGGATTGATTCCTTGCTGTTATTTGGCACAGCTGGCTCAGACACACAGCAGCAGCATTTCAGGATGGGAATGGGCTTTGCCTTATGTCTTCCGGGAGCTCAAAGCCTTGGAAGGACTCCCACTGCTTAACCCTCAGAGGGCGGGCCGGGGAAAGTGGTTTTCAAACTTGTGGCAGAGGTGGAGGGCCTGTCGACTCTGCAGAGACATCAGCGGGTGGCTTCCCTCAGGACAGGATCACTCCCTTCTGGGCCTTCGCTGCCTCTGAGGTCAGCAGACATGCCAGGCCCCTGGTGTTGTCCCAGAGTGTCCGCTGACTGGGGTGCTGTGGCTCTAGCCCCCCAGACACAGCCCTCCCACACACTCTTCCCGTGGCACCCTGAGCTTCAGGTTCACACTGCGACCCCGCTGCCTGGATCCAACCTCGGCTCCACTGGGGGCTGCCTGTGTCGGCTTCAGCCAGGGATCCCATCTCTCCGTCCCTCACAATCACTGCCTACAAAAGGCTGATAAAAACCCATGGCTGAAAATGCTTTTCCACAATTCCCAAAGCCCAACTCTGAAAAGTGCATGACCCGACCTGACCCATTTGCTACAGAACGGGCCAGAACCGCCAGGAGGATCATGAGCATATTCACTCCACCCACATGTCACAGCAGCATCTTTAAAGGAATTGGTTACCTAGCGTGGCCCCCGGATCCTGCAGGGGCATATGTAGTACGCAGGATATGCCCCATATGGCCCATCTACAATCTGAAGTGTTCAACTCTAAAACCCTTCTCTATCTCCACGTCTTTTTTACATAAAGAATTGTGGACTTTTGCCCTGGCTGGTGTAGCTCAGTGGATTGAGTGCGGGCCTGCGAACCAGATGATCACGGTTCGATTCCCAGTCAGGGCACATGCCTGGGTTGCAGGCCAGTTCCCAGCAGGGGATGCATGAAAGGCAACCATACATTGATATTCCTCTCCCTCTCTCCTTCCCTTCCCCTCTAAAGATAAATAAATAAAATCTTAAAAAAAAAAAAGAATTGTGGACTCTGGCACTTACATAAACGCTCTTTGTGAGGATCAGACAGGTTTCTTCTTGTCATTTAATGTAGTATCTGGCTCACAGTGACTGTTCTCAAGTATTAATGGATTCTTGGGATTATTTTCATTTAAAGTGGCATACATTCATCTCACAGGTGGATCCTGACTTAGTGGCCGCCGTCTGTGAACTCAGTGACCGACTCAGGTCAGGCACCAGGCACTATCCCTGAGAATAGGACTGTTGGCTCTTTCTGTCCTCATTATACCCTCCAGGCCCCTCAATAAACTAGCACAGAGCGGGTGCTCAGCAAAGACCACTGAGTAACTGGATCACCACATGCCTGACTAAACAGAAAGAATGTACAATAACAGAGAGTGAACTCCCATTATTAAGTGTAGTCAATAATGGGAAATGCATTCCTAAAATATGCGGAGAAGCACCAGACTCCATCTGAAATAAGCAGAGACCAAAGCCCCTTGGGTTGAGTTGTCTGGAACTCCCCTGGTGGATGGATTATGCTAGGAATGGTTATTAATAGGCTGTAGGCCTATGAATACACACATGTGACAATGACTGTCTTGAAATGGATTTTAGCTCCAATTAGCAAAGGTGGACGGAGGCTGGGCCTGGATATATGGACAATGAGCTCCTCCCATCCAGATACAACAGACACAGACAGTAAAGTCCAAATTTATCATA
>PVKM010042978.1:0-12691 GCA_004027735.1 Carollia perspicillata
ATTTTACCCTTACAGAGAATAATTTCCGTTCATCTGTCTGGGGGCAGGATGGGAAGTGATTGAGCTACATAGAATACAGGAGGGAAATAAGGGCTTTTAACTGCATCCCTTAAAATAACAAGCTTTATGAAGATATAATTCATATGCCATAAATTTACCCTTTAGGATATTTAACTAAGCGGGTTTTAGTATATTCACAGCATTGTGCAACTAGCACCAATGTCTAGTTGTATTTTCATCACCCTCAAAAGAAACTGGACCCATTGGTAGTCATCCTTTCCCCGCTCCCTTCAGCCTCTGGCAGCCGCTGATGTGCTATCTGTTTCTGTCCATCTCCATCTCCTTTTGTGTGTCTGCTTCTTCTGGCATCTGCTAGACATTTCGTATAAAAGGAATCATAGAACATGTGGGGGTGGTTTGTGACTGGCATTTTTCACTTGGCATAATGTTTTCAAGTTCATTCATGTTGTAACATATCAGTACTTTATTCCTTTTTATTAATATTTATGTACATACCATATTTTCTCTTTCTGTCACTTGATATTTGACGTGTTGCCACTTTCAGCTATTAGGAATAATGCTGCTTTGAATGTTCATGCACAACTTTTTGTGTGGATGTATGCTTTCATTTTTCCTAAGGTCTATACCTAATAGGGAAATTGCTGAGTCATATGGTAACTCTAGGTTTAACTTTTTGAGGAACTGCCAAACATTCTTTCAAAATGACTACACTATTTTATGTGGGAATAAAAGCACTGGGTCATAAAGTAACTTTATGGTTAACATTTTGAGGAACTACCAAACTTTTCTAGAGTGACTACAGCATTTTTCTATCCTGATAACAATATATGAGGGTCCCATTTTTCTACTTTCTTCCAACACTTGTCTCTATTATTTTAGCAATCCGAGTAGTTTGTGAAGTAATATCATGGTTTTTTTTTGGTTTGCATGCAGCTTCTTTCTTTTTCTTTGTCACATTGTAAGAGTTCCTTATATATTCTAGATAATGTCTGTTAATTTCATGATTTACAAATATTTTATCCCATCCATGGGTTGTTTTTTTTTCATTTTCTTGATGGTGTCCCTTTGAAGCACAAAAGTTTTTAATTTTGTTGAAATCCTATTTATTTATTTTTAATTTGGTTGCTTATACTTTTGGTGTCACATCTAAGAAACAATCGCCTAATTTAAAACCACAAAAACATACTCCTATGTTTTCTTTTAAGAGTTTTATAGTTTTATCTCTTACATTTAGGTGTATGACCCATTTTGAGTTAGTTTTTGCAGAGAAGTTCAACTTCATTATTTTCCATGTGAATATGTAAGGTTACTCAGAAACATTTGTTAAAAATATTATTCTTTCTCCATTGAATTGGAGAAAGAATTTTTATTGAAAATATATTGATCATAAGTGTAAGGATGTGTAGTTCTGAACTCTAAATTCTATTCCATTTATCAATATGCCCGTCCTTTTGTGGTACTATAGTGTTTTGATTATTGTAACTTCTCTGTTAAGTTTTGAAATTATTTAACTGTTTCTTAAACAGACTTTGAAATGCTCTTTTCCGGCCTCCTTCATTTACCCCAACTTCTAGCTGTATTTGAGTCTTTAGGGGATTTTACAGTATAAATTGAGGTGCCTTTCAGTCTTTTTCATTAATAGCTTAAGATTCAGCATTTATTTATTTATTTACTTATTATTATTATTTTTAATCCTCACCTGATGACATACTTATTGGTTTTAGAGAGAGGAGAAAGGAGGGCAAGAGAGGGAGAAATATTGATGTGGAAAACATCAGTTGGTTGTCTCTCGTACTAGTCCCTCCTGGGGACCAAACCGGCAACCTAGCCAGGTGCCCTGAGAGGGAATCAGACTCACGATCTTCCAGTTTATGGGACAAGGTTCCAATCAACTGAACCACATCAGCCAGGCAAGGTTCAGCTTTCTTATGTCTGCAAAATCTTTGATCACTTTTTCCTTTCCTGTGAAACCTCCAATTTTTTTGTTGCTGTTGATACAGTTCTTTTGTGCCTTACAAAAGAAAGGAAATTCTTTATTGTTGCTTTAGTAGGATTTCTGGAGGGAGCAAAAATAGTTAAATCTACATTCTTAACTAAGAAGGGCCTTTATTATCTTTTATAAATGATCTAGACCTGTTGCCTACACTTCAGCATTCACACTCTATTTAACTTCTGTAATATTATTTCCAGGAGTTTTATTTCCTCTCTTTTGCTAACATTGCATTCTTTAAAGTTATGAATGACAGTCTTATAACCAAATCTAATGGCCTTCCTCTAGTCCTCATTCCCTTTCTTTTCTCTATGGTTTTTGAAACATTTGACCATGAGTCTTACTTCTTTTTTTAAGCTTCATATTTCATCTCCTTTAATCATCTTGTTACCTAAGGACTTCTATTTTTCTTTTTCCATTTAATTGTAAAACATTTATATTGTTGTGCAACCAATCTCCTAAACTTTTTATCTCATGAAACAGAAAATCTGTACCCTATTTTTCCCTCCTCGCCAACCCTGGCAACCACTATTCTACTTTCCGTTTCTTTGAGTTTGACTACTCTAAATAACTCATGTGAGTGGAACCTACAATGTCTTTGTGACTAACTTATTTCAGTTAGCATAGTGTCCTCAAGGTTTGTCCACACCTCAAGGTGTGCCAGGATTTCCTTTTTATGACTGAGTTATATTCCATTTTATGAATATACACCACATTTTGTTTGCCCACACATTCATCAATAGACAGACACTTGCATTGCTTCCACATGTTGGCTGTTGTGGACAATGCTGCCATGATCATGGGGGTACAGATATCTCTTTGAGACCCTGTCTTCAAATTCTTTTGCGTGTAGCTATCGCTATATCACGTGCTAATTCTGTTTTTACTTTTCCGAGGAAACGCTGTACTGTTTCCACTTTGGCTGCACCATTTAAATTCTCTGCAACAGTGCACAATGGGGTTCCAATCTCTTTTTTCCCCTGTGCATATATTTTCTTTAACTTGGAGACCTTGTGTATCAGCTAATATCAGAGTTACTCTCAAATTTCTATTCCCAGCTCTAATCTATATCTTAAACTGAAGTCCCATATTTATAATTGCATGCAATTTAAAATTATTAGATACTGCTGTGGTCAACTCACGTTTACTATTCCTAATTTTTCTTTTTACCTAAAACTTATTCCTCCTTTGAAACTAGTGAAAATCCCACTATTTCCAGCCATAGAAGCTTGATAGCTTAGTCTTTTTCTTACATTTGACATCACCCTCTTTTTCAGAAGTAATATTCAATGAACCACCAATTCCTTGTTGATTCTTATTTCGACATTCCTTTTTCTGTTTATACCTGCTGCCACCACCCTACTTCAAGCTTGTACCAATTTTCTTTCCTCTTACTGGTTGTCCTGCCTAGATTAAATCTTACTGAAGTATCATTTTCATCAGGCTATAGTCCCAATACATTAAAAAAACAAATATAATTTTTTTTACGAATTTAAGAAGAAATTTAAAATAAAAAATCAAAAGCGGAAAGAAAGAAAGGAACCAGAAGTTTCCAGAAGACAAATATAAAGCAAGAAAGGATAAAGGACTGATTATTTGGAAATTTGAATGCCAGGATAAAAAAATTTACATTTGTTGTCCCTAACATCAGTTCTTGGCTTTTTTCTCAAACAACATATTCTCCACGAGTGAAGCTATACCCACATAGATTGATTAATCTGACAGTACCTAAATCTCTATATCTAGCACAGGTCTCATTTCTTTAGTTTTTATTGAATTTATTGGGATGACACTAGTTAATAAAATTGTATGGGTTTCACGCGTACAGTTCTATAATACCTCATCTGTAAATTGTATTGTGCATTCACCACCCCAAGTCAAGTTTCCTTTCCTCACCACATATCTCCACGTTACTCTCTCCTAACTCCTCCCACCCCCTTTTACCCCTGGCAATCACCATGGTATCCACCTGGTATCTATGAGTTTTGGGATTTTTTGCTAATTCTTTCACCTGTTTCACCAAACCCCAATTCCACTCTCCTCTGATAGCTGTCAGTCTGTTCTCTGTATCTATGGGTCTGTTTCTATTTTGTTTGTTAGTTTATTTCATTCATTAGATTCTACATGTAAGTGAAATCATATGGCGTTGTCTTTCTCTGACTGACTGACTTCACTTAGCATAATACTCACCAGATCCATCCATGTTGTCACAAAAGGTAAGAATTCCTGCATTTTTTATGGCAAGTAGTATTCCATTATGTGAATGTACTACCGCTTTCTTGTCCACTCACCTATTGATGGGTACTTGAGCTGCTTCCCAATCTTAGGTACTGTAAATAATGCTACAATGAACATAGGGGTGCATATACTTTTTCAATCAGTTTTCTAAGTTTCTTCAGATATATTCCCAGAAGTGGAATCAGTGGGCCATACATATGGCAGTTTGATTTTTAATTTTTTGAGGTAACTCCATACTGCTTTCCACAGTGGCTGTACCAACTTGCATTCCCATCAACAGTGCATGAGGGTTCTCTTTTCTCCACATCCTCACCAGCACTTGTTGTTTATTGATTTATTGATGATAGCCATTCTGATAGGTATGAGGCGATATCTCACTGTGGTTTTAATTTGTATTTCTCTAATAATTAGTGACATGGAGTGTCTTTTCATATGTCTATTGGCCATCTGTATGCCCTCTTTGGAGAAGTGTCTATTCAGGTCCTTTGCCCAATTTTTAATTGGCTTTTTTTGGTGTTGAATTGTATACGTTTTTTATAAATTTTGGATATTAACCACTTTTCAGCATTGGTGAACATGTTCTTCCATTCAGTGGGTTATCTTTTCATTTTGTTGATTTTTTTTTGGCTGTACAAAAGCTTTTTAATTTGATGTAGTCTAATTAGTTGATTTTTTTTGTTGTTGTTGTTTTCCCTGCCTGAGGAGATATATCACAAAAATATTGCTATGAGAAATGTTCGAGATTTTATTGCCTATGTTTTCTTTTAGAGTTTTTATGGTTTTGAGTCTAACATTTCAGTCTTCAATCCATTTTGAATTTTTCTAGTGTATGGTGTTAGAAAATGATCTACTTTCATTTTTTTTGCATATGTCTGCTCAGTATTCCCAACACCATTTATTCAATAAACTATCTTTACCCCACTGTATGTTTCTGCTTCCTTTATCAAATATTAATTGATTATAAAGGTGTGGGTTTATTTCTGGGCTCTCTATTTTGTTCCACTGATCTAACATTATATGTCTGTTTTTTATGCCAGTACCATGCTCTTTTGATTACTATTGCCTTGTAGTATAGTCTGATATCAGTTAGTGTGATTCCTCCCACTTTGTTCTTCTTTCTCAAGCTTGCGGTGGCTCTTTGGGGTCTTTTGTGGTTCCATAGAAATTTTTGAAATTTGTTCTATTTCTGTGAAGTATGCCATTGGTATCTCAATAGGAATTGCATTGAATCTGTAGATTGCAGATTCTATGTTAATTCTTCCTCTCCACGAACATAGCATATGCTTCATTTTTTTTGTGTGTCTTCAATTTCTTTCTTCAGTGTTTTATAATTTTCTGGGTATAGGTTTTTTATATCCTTGGTTAATTTTATTTCTAGATATTTTATTCTATTTGAAGTAAATGGGATTATTTTCTTAGTTTCCCCTTTTGATAGTTTATTATTTGTGTATAAAAATGCAACTGATTTCTGGGTATTTATTTTGTATCCTGCAACTTGACTGAATCTATTATTAGTTTTAGTAGGGTTTTTTTTTTGGTGGAATATTTAAGGTTCTCCATATATGGTATTACATCACCTGCAAATAATGACAGTTTTACTTATTCTTTTTCAATTTGGATGCCTTTTATTTCTTCTTGTCTGATTGCTGTGGCTAGGACTTCCAGTACTATGTTGAATAAGAGTGGTGAAAGCAAACATCCTTGTTTTATTCCCAGTCTTAAGGAAAACACATGTAGTTTTGCCCATTGAGTATGATGTTTGCCCATTGGTGTGATCATTGAGTATGATGTTTGTCATATATGACTTTTATTATGTTTAGGTATATGTCCCTCTATTTCCACTTTGCTGAGAGGTTTTATCATAAATGGATGCTGGATTTTATCAAATGCATTTTGAATTAGACTTATAAAGAAAAAGAGAGGACCTCAATAAACAAAGTCAACAATGATAGAGAAGTAACAGTGACACCAAAGAAATACAAAGGATTATAAGAAAATATTACAAACAACTATATGCCAATAAATTGCACATCTGGATGGAATGGATAAATTCCTAGAAACACACACTCTTCCAAAACTGAATTAGAAAGAATCAGCACTGAATCAACAGATTACAACTAGTGAAATTGAAGCAGTAATAAAAAAAACTCCCAATAAACAAAAGTTTTTGACCAATGGCTACACTGGTGCATTTTACCAAACATTCAAAGAAAGACCTAACACTTATCCTTCTCAAACTATTTTGTAAAATTCAAGAGGAGGGAAGGCTCAATCTCGTTTTATGAGGCCAGCATTATCCTAATTCTAAAACCAGATAAAGATACTACAAAAAAAATTATAGGCCAATATCCTTGATGAACATGGATGCTAAAATCCTCAACAGAATATTAGCAAACTGGATATAGTAATACATTAAAAAGATCATATACCATGATCAAATTAGATTTATTATGGTGACACAGGGTTGGTACAATATCCACAAATCACAAAATGTGAAGGATAAAAATTACATAATCATATTAACAGATGCAGAAAAAACATTTGATAAAATCTAGCACCTCAAATAGCCACATGTTAATTGGACATGCTAATTGGACTTAAACATTCATATGCAGTATGTATAAAGTTAAACTTTACAAATTCCCTCTTAAGTTGCTACTATTTATGTGTAGTTTAGTTCAATGGATGACACTATCATTTACTTAGTTCCTCAACTCAGAAATTTGGGAGTCATTCTGGAACCTTTTTTCCTGCTCCTCCATCTCGGTAGAGGTGTCGTCTGATGGGTGTTACCCCTTAACATCTCTTGTTCTTTTCATTTCATCCTTAATGCTGTTGCCTGATCCCACTCATGTTCTTCTGACTAGACCATTTCAAGTCCAAAATGGTATATGCCTTCAGTTTTGAAGTCTTCCTTCAACCTGCTACTTTAAAAAAATACCAATATAGTTATGCTATTGCCTTGAATAAAACCCTTTCATTTGTTTTCTTTCACTTAGAGGACAGGGTGAAGTGCCAAGTCCACCAAATGCCATTCAAGCTTTGTGGTTCCATAGAAATTTTTGAAATTTGTTCTATTTCTGTGAAGTATGCCATTGGTATCTCAATAGGAATTGCATTGAATCTGTAGATTGCAGATTCTATGTTAACTCTTCCTCTCCACAGGATTTGGACCCTGCTTTCCTCTTCAGCCCTGTGTCTCACTGGACACTCTTACCTCCAAACCATGTATCTACTATTGTTGAGCAACAACTTTTATCTCTATATTTTCCTAAATATTTTTCTACATGAAATATTGTCTTTACCATCACCATTCCCTTATGATTGACTACACAAAGTGACTTTTAAATATTCAGCTCGAGCGACACCTCCTAGAATCCTCTCCTGACTCTCCTAAGATAGGCATTGACCACTCTGTCCCTTGTTCTTTAATGTTTTCTATGGAGAAGTCAATATTTTTTGTTTCACTTATTTATTTCATGTATGTTTATTTTAGCCAGTCTGTGATATCCTTGAAGGTAGGCACTGTATCTCATTCATTTTGCTTCCCCAGGACTCAGTTGCAATGCTTAACACAAAGTGGGTGCTTAAGAAATCTTTGTTCGAATTACACATCTTCCCAAACTCCGTTCCAGCTGAAATTATCTTAAAACTATTCTTAGAATTCAGGAAATGCTAAGCACTCAGGAATATTAGCTAATATTATCATTACTTCAGTCAATGTGTTTAAACTTGCCTTTCTTATAAGTTGATAAGAGGACTTACTTTTAGAGGAAATTCAAGCCAAATAACATTTCTAAAATTAGATCAAATAGTAATTATTTGATATAATTTTAATAATAATTATTTCCTCTGAGTATTCCAGGAACAATTAAAATTCAGTTAGTATTAGTTCATGCATTCCTGTTCAAAAATTTTTATTTTGTTTTTGAGGTTGGTAAGCAGTGTTTTGTTTAGTTTAGCAGTCAAACAAGCACGTTTGGTTAAGCATATTCCATCCCTCAGGAGGTTGGCAATAATTTCCTGTGACATGGTGAATTTTATGACATTGAATTTGTTGGATTTAAGTTATAAGGGGAGAGGAAAAATTCACTAACTATTGATAGCATCAAAGGAATGACTAGACATTTAGGTTCCTTTTCCTCCCCACTTTGTGAGAAAGATTCTAAGGCTAATATTTCAACTATATGTATGTGGTTAGTCAAATATTTGGCTAATATATATATATTATATATAATATATATTATTATATATTATATAATTAAATTATATAATATATAATTTTATATATATATATAATATATATATATATATATAGGCTAATATATATATATATGTGGCAAAATGAAAGCCTCACATTTCCTTCACAAATTGCCTGATTATCACCACAAAGCACATCACAATTGGGAAGCAGTGCCTTTGTAAAAGCCACACACACATGGGCGCACACCATCATAACACATCAGATCAGAAAAATCTTATCAATATAAAATCAAATGGCTTAGGGATACAACAGTGCTGATATTTCTTAACTTATTTTCCTTCTTTCACAAAGAAGCTCAAAACCTTTGAATTCATAGTCACCTAAAGGCAGAGGTTAACTTGCCAGTAACAGCTTTGAGGGACAAGAGCTAACATCAGGGGACAGACATTTTCTTTTACAAATAACACCCCCGTTATGTATTGTTCTCCATCACCCACACCCAAATGGCTACTCGACCTACGAAACAAATCGCACCATGAGCACAGATAACCCCAGGCTTCAGGTCTGTAATCTGACTGTAGCCATCAGCAGCCAGAAATGAGTTTCTTTCTAATCAGCCTTCCATCAGTCCCCAGTCACTCATATAAAGGAGCCTGGGGAGGGGAGGATTCACTTTGTTCTTTCTTCAGCACCAGGATTCTGGACAGCGCCCCGAGCGGGCCGTCCTCCCGCTCCTTCCTTTCTTAATCTCCGCCAGGGCTGCTACTGCCCCTCTAGTACCCCCTGCTGCAGAGAAAGAAAATTACATCGGGATCCATGCAGCCGGCAATGATGATGTTTTCCAGTAAATACTGGGCAAGAAGAGGGTTTTCCCTGGATTCAGCGGTGCCCGAAGAGCATCAGCTACTTGGCAGCTTAACAGTGAGTACTGAGTAGCTGGCACTCTCTAGAGAGCGCTTTCAGGTATAGCAGTTGTCTCATCCTGCCATATTGCCATATGGACACCTGGTGTAGAGTAAGCACACACACCTCAACGCCTTCCTCTCTCACCTGTGTACCCTGCCTCCCGCCCCGCCCCCAACCCCGTCTGCCTCCAGTCTTCCTTCTCCGTAAAGTAAAGTAGGTGTACTGATCGCTACACGCTGAACTTCTTTTCCTCAAAATTTATAAGTAGAAAGCAAAGAAGGTCTTGAACATCAGCAGGTGTTTGTATAAACTGATGTCTTATATCTACCACCAAAAGAAGTGTGCAGAATTTTGAACTGCCATTTATTCTGGGAAGGAACAGGGAGAAGAAATGAAATAGATTTCTAGGGCTCCTGCAAAATTACTCTGCCTCCTATAGCCCATTCCACCTACAAAGCCTGGTCTTTAAACACTGAAATAATCTTTCCTATTTTTCTCTATAGGTACTGGTTATTGGAATAAAAGAAAGATTGAGTTTTCAAAAGTTTTTCTATATTCCTCATTTCTCCATTTTTTCAGTTTAACTGATGAAGTAATAAAAACAATATACTACTTTTTTTCATTGTTTAAGGTAGTTTTTGTGTTTAAATAGTAACAGAACAAAAAGTTAATATTTTGCAGGATTTTACATTCTGATTTGAGGTTATTGTCATGGGACTTAATAAAAAGGACACTGAAAGAAAAATGTATTCAGATTTCTAGTCATTAAAATATTAAATGACCATATGATTTCACCTCTAACTGGAATATAATCAACAAAAGAAAAAAACAGAGACATAGAAATTAAGGACAATATGACAGTAACCGGAGGGAAGGTGGGACGGAATAATGAGAGGAAGGGTTTTCAGGAACTACTATAAAGGACACATGGACAAAACCAAAGGGGAGGATGGAAGCAAGGGAGGGAGGTGGGTTTGGCTGGGGTCGGGGGGAGTGGTGGGGAGAAAATGCAGACAGCTGTAATTGAACAACAATAAAATAATTATTAAAAAATAAAGTAAAAGGAACAAAATGACTGCAGTTTAATAAAAAATTAAATGATATTTTATTAATTTACTATCGGACTTTATCACCAATATAATTCAGTCTGTATCATAGAAAAATATTTTCCTATTGTAACTCCCACTCTGTGCCAGAGGGTTGTATTGTACTTGCTTGTTATCACTGACAAAGATGTTGAGAAGTAATCAGGGCAAGTCTGTAGAACTATTTAATCAACTTGCAAAAATGAGACCAAAAATTTAAACATAGGTTTTCTAACATTTAAATACCATGAATATTTGGATGAGATATTACATGGAAGAACTTTGAAGTCATAGTGCACTGTTCTAAGGAGAACAAAGAGAACTCAGAGTTATGCTAATTAAATATATTAGACCTGTGTGCTGTGTGGTGAGGAGGAGGCAGGCGGTGAGAGTACTAAGACTTTGAGCTTTGAGTGACTAAACATTCTATAAAATGCCAATATCTGCATAGACTTCTTTTCTCCCTCCTGTGGTAAATAATAAAATATTTTTAGTGATATATAAATCTAGTGAGTGAAGCAACACTAACATGTGAAAATAAAGCCGGTAGAGAAATCAAAGGAAGACAATGGCAAATCACTGTTCATTGGGTTCCACGTCTAATGCACAGTTCTCAGTTTCATAAGGAGGTAATAAATTGGTGTGATTGTATTATATCACTATTTGCCAGTGAGAAAGTTCTCTGTATATACAAAAAAGTAAACCTTAATTTTGCTTTGTTTGTCAAAGGAAAGTTTCCAGCTTTTTTATTCTGCAGTTGTAACAATGTGATCTGAGTTTCTGGAATCTACCTTTTTTTGTGTGAATGTTTTAATTTTGTCTTTATTTTTTATTGGATTTAGAATTCTTTTTTTTAAACAAAATTTGTTGTTGTTCAAGTACAGTTTTCTGCCTTTTTCTCCCCACCCCAGCCCAACACCCCAGCCCTCCCTACCTCCCTGGCATCTACCTCCCTGGCATTTTAAAAAGATTGTATTTATTTATTTCTAGAGAGAGAGGAAGGGAGGGAGAAAGAGAGGGAGAGTATCATCAATGTGAGAGAAACACTGATCCATTGCCTCTCACACGTGCCCCAACCTGGGGTGGGACCAACCTGGAACTGAACCTGCAACCCAGACATGTGCTCTGACTGAGAATTGAACCAGCAGCCTTATGCTTTGAGGGACAATGCCCAACCAAGTGAGCCACACTGGTCAGGGCTGGAATTCGCCATTTTTATGTTTAGCCAAAAGGACTAATAGTCATTACTTAGTCATGTACACAGTATTTTGAATGGCTAATAAACTGTCAATCTCTTTCGGCGTCTCAGATTCTACTCCTGTGCACCTAATGATTAGGTAGTTCTCTCTTATTCTCTCTTTTACTCTCTCTCTCTTCCCTTCACCCCACCCACACCATTTCTTTCCTTCCTTTCTTTTTCGTCGTGGCCGAATTTTAACAGCCACTTTTCAGATATCATCTGCTGACACAGATGGCCTTATATGAATACATCCCTTTGTGCTGAACTTCTGCAGATCGAGTCACATGGGCAACATGGATGTCATTGTAGACAGCAAGGTTATCAATTTCAGTGCAATTCTGGACACATTTCAGAATAAAATGAATATTTTGTTTTTAAGTTTTAATCGAAACTAAAATTATCGTTGTGAAAAATATACATATGGCCTTCTTTTCCTTATGTTTAATAATTAATAATGCAGTGTCCATATGAGTCAATGAGGCTAATGGATCAGATTTTAGGCTATAAGACAAACGTAGACAGGAGTTATTCATATATGTGATTTTTTTACTTTATGATAGACAGATGTTTGTTGCTTTTAAAGTGAATTAAATCTGATCCCCCTTTAATTTTAGCCACTGGATGATGTCACAAGAGCATTGGAAAATAGTTTCCCAGAAAAAATTAGACCAATATTTATGATAAAAAGTTAGGAATTGAATTGAAATAGTAACTTCTTAAGTTTATATGATTGCTGGGGCTTCCAGCATATGATTGGAGTATCTAAAAAAAATGTAGTAGAAAAGAACATTGGAATCCTAACTAATATTTGTGTGTGTGTGTCTACCTTCTCGAAGCTAAACAAAGCTAACTCTGGCAAAAATGATGATAAGAAAGGCAACAAAGGAAGCAGCAAAAGCGAAACCGCTACTGACAGTGGCAAGACGGCAGTTGTATTCTCTTTGAAAAACGAAGTCGGCGGATTGGTCAAAGTGCTGAAACTCTTTCAGGTGAATGTAAACTGTCCT
>PVKM010042979.1:0-12649 GCA_004027735.1 Carollia perspicillata
GGCGGAATCCAGCCTCGGGGCCTTCGCACTTGGAGTTTCCTCTGCCAGGAACGCTCTTCCTCCAGTGATCCCCATTGCTCAATCCCTCGGGCCTTTCAAGTCTGTCCTCAAATATTTGCTTGACAAGGTCTCCTCTGGCTCCCGCATTTAGATCGGTGCCTCTCTGAGACTCTCCATCTGCCTTCTGGTGTGTTTGTCTCCGCGGTACTTACTGCCATCTGAAACCCAATATATTTAATTTACCTCTTAATGTTTGTCTATCTCCCCGCCCCCAGCTCCCAAATGTCAGCTCCACGAGGCTTCTCACTGGGAAGCCAGGGGGAGGCGCGGGTTTTGGACCTGCTCGGTGGGCGTTGCTGCTGAGACCCGGCTGAGACCCGGACACGATTGCAGGGCCTCGGGGCCCAGCAGGGTGAAGCGCTGAGCCCCTGACTTCTCAGCACTTTGGCCTCATGGACTTGATGCCAGCGCTGCCATGAATTTCCCAAGAAACTTTGACCCAGTGAGAGGCGGCACTCCCTGGCCTCAGTTTCCCCACCCTGTAAATGGGGCGGCAATCCCTCCCTCCCCAGGCCCAATGAGCTAATGCCTCTGAAGCGCCTGGCACTCATTAGGCGCCCAGGCAGAGCTTGTTCCTCCCCTGGCCAGCCCCCGGGCTGGCTGTCCCCCAAGGGACAGTGTCGTGAGCCTTATTTTTAACCGTGGCTCCAGCGGACTGGACAGCGGCTCTGAAGGCCATAGGAAGGCCACCAGCGGAGCAACATCGCGGATCAAGAAGCCGGTTGACCACGGTGTTAAAACACCAGGGGAGGCCACCCCATGTCCATGCTCTGCCCGGTCACCCCTTATGCAAAAATATGTGTCACCCGATGCTGTTTGTGAACTTAGGGCTGACCTTTCCCAAGCAGGGCGCTGTGGGGGGAGGGCTGCAGCCCAGCCTCCTCACCCCCACCGGGAACTGTTGGTGGCCCATATTCACACAGGGAAAAGTCGGGGGGCTGGCCTCCGGCCAGACTTTGCCCGCTGGTTTCAACACCTCTGAGTGTGCGCAGCTGACCAGCCCTGGGGTATTTTTAAACCCTGGCCTTGGTCAACCTCTTTGTCACATTCCGGCTAGTCGGGGTTTGGATCGAGTGCATGCCCCAGTTAGGGGGGTTGAGATCTGTTCAACAACAAACATTTAAGCGAATTCCAGGGCCTGCGGGCCTACTGTGTGCAGGGCCCTAGAGAAGGAATGGAGGCCCCAGGTGGCCTAACTCTCAGAGCCTGTCCTCCAGGCGGTCTGAATATTGCGGGGTGGGGGGCACCGTGGCAAGAGTTAAAACGGAGGCTGAGATGGCAATGACAATGCAAATATCTTCAGGGCCCAACGGGTTATGTAAATGAATGAAGAGGCCCCGTGTGTGGCTGCAAGGCGGGGTGTGGACTGTGGTGGACTGGGGCAAGCTCACGCCCTGTCGGAAGTGGGTGACTGCCCCTCAGCCCTGACCTCTGTCATCATGAGAGACTCAGGCCCAGTGTGCTCAGAGCATCTGACTTTGCAAGAGAGGCCGCAAATCTAGATTTATGCGGAATTTCATGCAAAAATCTCTTGACTTTTCCATTTTGGCAGCGAATTTTTTTAAAAATGTTAAAAACATTCTGAGAGCCAAACGAAACCCATTTGTGGGTTGGATTCAGCCCACAAAGTCAAGGTGATGGAGGCGAACAGTTTGTGCTTTCCGAGGCAAACAGATGCATTACAACATGCTCAACAAATACAGGCTGCGCACCTACTGTGGTCTCCTCCCGCTATCCCAGGGAAACAGCAGGGAACAACGCGGACGATGCCCCTCCTCCCTGCTGCCTATACCCAGGGCTGTGCTGCAGCTACGGCTCTCTCTGGCTCACGGGTCCTCACAGCCCTCCCCGGAAAGTCAATGCTATGAACTTACAGTGAAATAACTATAATAAAAATAACGGGAACAACTATTCAAAACATCACTTTCTGTTTTACTATTTTCTATGTTCTTGAGGTCATTGATGTCTGCTGTATTTATTGTATCGTGGCCCAAAGCATATTACAAGGTGAAAATAGTACAGACCTGCCCATCTCTTCCCCACTCCATGTTCAGGGAGTTATGCTGACGGCTTGAAATCGGCCTTGGGAATATTTACACCACAGAAATTGGCAAGTGCAAACATCACAGCTCCCCCCTTGCCGAGAGCCAGTGGTTAAACACTTAGCAACAAGTACATGTACTGATAAGATGTAATAGTCTGATAGACACAACTCGATGAAGGGAAATCAAGTAAATAGAGAGACAGGTGGTGCTGGAGGAGAGTGTTTCAGGCAGGCAGGCCTTGGGCGTCTTCTCTGAGGAGCTGATATTTGAGCAGAGACCTGAATGAAGAGAGAGAGTGAGCCAGACAGCTCTCTGGCAGAAGAAGGCTCAGGTGAAGGGAACGGCAAGTGTCTGCTTAGGGACCGGAACGAGCTTGCTGGTTCAAGCACAGGGAGGAGGCAAGAGTGAGGGGAGCAGAGTCGGGAAGAGGGTAGGGATGAGGTTAAGGAGGTGGGTGAAGGTCAGATCATACAAGGTCTTAGAGGCCACATTTGAGGAGGAGGAATTTTGTTGTAAGGCAAATGGGGAGCCCTAGAGGGTTTTGAGCAGGGCTGTGACATGATTTTTTTTTTTTTTAGTCTTTGAAAAAGTTTCTTCTGACCATGGTGGGTGGAGTGGAGCAAAGCTGGAAGCCGAGAGACTAGGGAGGAGACAGCTGCCAGGGTCCAGGCAGGTGGGGATGGTGGCCTCCTGCACCATGACGGCAGGTGAAAGGTGGTGACAAGAACATGGGTTTGAGGTGTATTTTGCCGTCAACCCAACAGGCTCTCTGATGGACAGGCTGTATGGGGCAAGGGAACAGGACCCCAGTGCACCTCCTAAGTTCAGGCCTGAGCCCCTGGGTGGGGAGTGGCACCCTCCCTGAGATGAGAAGACGAGAAGGCAGTGTGATTTCAGGAGGGGCAGTGGGAGGTTCTGTTTGTGACGCTCATGTGGAGGTGTCACCTCGACAGTTGGGCACCTGCGTCTAGAGCACCATGTCTTTCTGTTGCTATGGCAACCCCAAGCTGGGGGGCAAATGCTGCTGGGGAGTTTAGATGGGTGTTCTGGGAAGTCCTCCCTGTGAAGGGGTCGCAAGTGTGAGGAGAAGCATCTGGCAGGTAGAGAACAGGAGGAATAGCATACCAGGGGGAGGGGACAGCAAGTGCAAAGGTCTCAAAGCGAGGAAAGCCTAGCCTTGCTGGAGGATGCTTTGGGAGATATGGCTGCAGGCTGCTAAGGCAGAAGGGAAGATCTTTCAAAGGGCTGCTTCTTCCAGAAGCAATGGGGGTGAATCGGAAGCAGGTGCAGTCACAACGAGCACCTGAGGAAGGAGGGTGCTGGGCTTCGGTGGCACAGGTGTAGGAGCCCCTCGCCCTCCCCTCCTCAGCAGGCCCCCAGCACCCTGCCCCCAGCGTACATGGCAAAATGCCCCTCCGAGTCAGCCTGGAGCCTTTGCCAACCCAGCTACTTTCTTGGAGGCTTTTGTCCACGAACCAGGAAAAACAAAATAACCCCAAGGGAGGGAGGATGGTCAAGGGAAGGTTCGGGACCTCTGGCTCTGGACCTTTGCTTCCTATCACGTGGAAGGGCCAGGAAGTCACTTCCCAGAACTCAGGGAAGACCAAGTTGAACAGCATGGCAGGCACTTGGGTGGGACCTCAGTGACTGTCCTCTAAGAATAGTTTTGGGGAACATGGGCTCTGGCCCTTGGACTTGGGCTGGCCCTGTTCCCTCTTGTGGCCTGAGTTCAAAGGCGTGTTTTTCTGCCATGTACTTGCAGTACAAGCTTGGGAAAGTCAGGTATCTCTCCAAACCCCAATTTCCTTCTCTGTACAGAGGGACAATAACGGCACCTGTAATGATGTCACACACTGCCTCCTGGGATGGTTGAGACAGAAGGAGACAAAACAGATCAGTAGCGTAGCCCCGTGCCCACTGCATGCTATACTCCTGACAAATGTCAGCTGTCAACGACTATTTACAATGGTATGAATTATTGAGTACATACTATACGCCAGACTTGAATGCACTGTCTTCTTTAAGCCTCACACCTGCCTTGGGAGTGAGGATTACCGATGGCAGCTCCATCTTACAGACAGGAAACTGGGTCCCCGAGAGCCCACCTGTCTTGCCCAAGGTAAAATCCCTCGTAGGGAACCCAGCTGCTTCTGACCTCAAAACTCAGTTTTGTATTCCGGATTCTGCCTCCTGCGAATCGAATCGGCTCCAGTATTTTGGGAAACAGTAGTCCACGTGACCCCCAGCATCTGTCCACACCAGTGGGGCCCCCTTCCTGTCCCGGAGCCAGTCAGCTCGGGCTGCACCCTCGGCCTGGGGTGTGGACAGGACTTGGGTGGCCGCTGCCCTGGGCAGCGAAAGGCCTGGGGCAGCCATCCCAGGCCAGCCTCGGGCCTCCCTCTGCAACCTGGAGTCTAACAGACACTCATGTCCCATCAATAAACGTGCCCCAAAATAGCTCGTTGGGCCGGTCCAGGGCAGCGGGACCAGGACGTCCTGTTCCCACTGGCTCTGGCCAGAGAGTAACCGTGTGCTTGGCCTTGTCCATTGAAGGCTGCTGGGAGGGTGGGCAGAACTCCTCCCCCCGTCTGAGGACTTGTGGGCATGAGCTGGGTCCCCCCCACACAACAGTGCCCCCAACTTGGGACCGTGTGGAGCTTCCCAAATATGCTTCTGGTGCAGAAAATGCCTGTAGGTGGATCGGGGCCTTTCGTCTTAGCAGACAGCCTCCTGGGGAGGGTCAGGGCTTGGGCACTGGAGTATGACAGGTGCAGGTTCAAATCCCACCTTGGCCATTTCCTGGCTGCGTGACATTGGGCAAGTCACTTCCTCTCTCCTCGCCTTGGTTTTTCTCACCTGGAAAATGGGGATGCTTATTTCATGGGGCTGTTGAGGAAGGGAGTTTATGCACACCTTGTTTGTGGACCCTGCAGGTGTGTGCACCTGCCCCTCCCCGACCCTGGCCCGTGTGCTGTGAGCCCAATCTGGGCGGGGGCCTTTTTCTGTGGTTTACCGATGAGCTCTGAGGCCCAGGGGAGGTTCTCAGCCACTGTCTGTTGAGTGAATGAATGAATGAATGAATGGAAATTCCAGGCACGTCGCAAGTGCTCAAAAACGCTTGAAAATCCTCATTGTCTTCACCGGCATTTGAAAAAGAGAAACTTGAGGATCCATTGTGACTCACAAATGGGAGAGAAAGTTAAAGTGAGTCAACGGAAAGGAAACTGAATGTTATACACACATTCATTGCGTGTGTGATGACATCCCTATAACGTGTGTGTAAGGAGGGGCCTGCAGGGGGCAAAGCCAGGCTTTGGAGAGCCAAGCTGGGAAACCTGGGGACAGGGACGCCAGAAGCACCTGCCTCTTAGTGCAACATCCTGGCAGGCAGCAGCTGTTCGCTGCGACCCCCTGGGTGCCCCCCATGACTGCACATGTGGGGGCTCTACGGCTTCTCCATCTAAGGAGCTGATTGGAGGGGGAAGAGGTGAGCAAGTCGGGCGACTCAATGCTATGTGTTTGTAATAACCATGGCAACAATGCCGACTCACCCTCATAAGCCAGCCCTCCCCAATGCCCAGCACTGGCCTTTGCGTGTCCTAATCCCCAAGACAACCTTGGGAGATGGGGACTATCACTATTGCCATTTTACAGATGATACCACCAATACGAAAACCCAGAAAGGTGGTGTGGGCTCCCCAAGGTCACACAGACAGTGAGGGGCAGGGTCTTCCCCCAGCAATCCAGCACGGGTGGCCACGTCCAGTTATCAAGGGGCCTTCCTGGGCTGTCCCCCACTTGGAGCATCTGCCCCAGCCTGGTTATTTTGTCAACACTTCCTCCGTCCCCTCCTCAGGGAGCCTCCCCTGACCTCCCCCAGCCCCAGCTCCTGCTGTCTCTGCTGGGCTGTGACCGTTGTATACCTGTCTGTTCTTGGGATCTTGGGGGCAGGGGAGGGGTATGCATTTTCTCTGGAACCCTGTGCCCAGCACAGAGTTGGCTCTGCTGGACATTGTGTGTGGAGCAAACATACCCACGGGTACAGCCATGTACCAGGAGCCCGGACCCCCAGAATCACACCTGGGACAGGTAGGCGTTCGGGGAGGAAGCTGTGATCACCAAGTCTCAGACCACACTCTGGGGACCACAGTGCCAACCCCTGCTGTGGTCACAGAGGCCACACAGCTGGGAAAGGCAGAGCTGAGAAAGACCCTGTGGCCCCAGAGAGCATGGTCTCAGCCCCTTGGCCTTAGCCTTCAGCTACTTGTCAG
The DNA here is from genome assembly GCA_004027735.1 of Carollia perspicillata. NCBI lineage: Eukaryota > Metazoa > Chordata > Mammalia > Chiroptera > Phyllostomidae > Carollia > Carollia perspicillata. Next base: position 6,377 of record PVKM010042979.1, read on the forward strand.
TCCCCAGGGAAGCTGTCCTCAGAAGTAACACGGAGGAAATGTCCTTTGTTTGTGCTAGACTCTGTCCAGAGCTCACCCGTTCCCACTCAAACAGGCTGGGCTCCTGACCTTGTGGACTGCGTGGCCCTCAGTGGGTGCCTTTAGAGATCGCAAACAACTGTCCTTTGTCGTCTCTCTGGACCTGAGGCCCGGGCATTTTTCAGTCTCTCTCCCTGTGGCTGTCCTGAGATTCCCTAAGCCAGTTTACAACAACAGCGCCCAATGATTGGACCTATTATGTGCCAGGCACTTGATGGGCACTAGCTCACTGAACCCTAAACAATCCCTCAAGGCAGATTCGGAAACCGAGGTTGAGTAGGGGAAGTCACTTGCCCAAAGTCACACCACTGCCAACGGGGTGGATTCAGAGCCAGCCCGTGAACCCCCGGGTCACGTGGCTTCTCTCCACCAGCGGCTGGGCGGGGAGGCATTGCTGTCCGCCTGCAGCTTCACCCCTTTCCGCCCGGTTCCCTGCCAGGGCGAATGCCTGAGGGTTACACTTCCCCTTTAGTCCCAGTTAGGGGGCTCCTTCCTGGGACAGGGGGCTGAGCTGCTCATGTGCCAGAGGTCCCCTTCCGAGACCCGTTTCTCATTGTTCATGTGGGGTCCCACGGTGGGGGGTTGGGGAGTCCTCCCATCTCTCTCTCCGCCAAGTCTCCTAGGAAAAGGCAAGAAGGGGAAGAAGGGTGGACGACCCGGGCGGGGTGCAGGCTTCGGGGTCCCAGATTCCACGCGCCCAGGGAACAGTTAGTTACCCAACTCGAATTTGGCTGGTTCTTATCAGCTCTGGAGGCAGGCCGTGAAATCAAAGGCAGCCAAGGCTGTTTGTTTACTCTTTGCCTCCTTTTTGGCAAAAGTAGATCAAAACAAAGCCTCGGCTCTGCCCACCTCCTCCCTGCTTTTCTTCCTCTTTTCCTTCTCTCCCTCAGAAGCTTGACAACTGAAAACACTACATTCTAAAGGGATCGGTTTTGTCATCCCTCATGCCATTGCCACCATTTCCTGGTGTGACTCTGCACAGAGCCCTGGGGCGTGCATTTCATGGGAATGGTGGCAAGTAAGGAATGACAGCTCTTATTAGTCCCATTGTCAGAGGAAGAAACTGAAGCACTGGGAGGGGATCTCACTCCTCAGAAATCGCTCAAGGCCCTTTGACTCCCAGGTCCAAGCTGGTAACCATTCCTCAAGCCACATCCTTCCCCCAGAATTGTATCTCCACCAAGAAAAATAAAATTAGAGCAAAGGCAGCTAACAGCAGATCCAGCTTCAAATGTTCCCTGAGTCCAGGGGCTCTCAACTCCAGTGACTTCAGTGCCCAGGCAGGGCACACGGATGACGAAAGGCAGTCGGGTGGGAGGCAGTAGGGAATGGTGAGGACTGTAGCAAATTGGAACATCCCTGAGTTTCGAGTCAGCACCAGCCTACGGCTGCCTTGGAAAATAAGAGCCCCCTGTTGCCATTGTTTTTAGGCAAGCTAGAAATCTAGATGTTTTATGTGAACGCTTTGTGTTTTTTTTTCCCTTTTTCTTTTTTTACATGTGGTGGAAGATAGGAGTCTGTTTTTATTTTAGTGATAAATAAAATAAATCGACAGTGTGCTACGCTGGTCTCCTGGATTAAACATTCCATTTTCCCAGTGAGTTGAGTTGAAATACCCTCTCCACCGTCCTTCCTGGTGTTCTTCTGTTGCACACTTTTCTTGTTGACCCAGGATTATTTTATCCAATTAAAAAGTCCGGCAGGTCGCTACTTGAAATTACATGAAGCTTATATGTCGGCGGCATTGTCATATTAAGGATGGGAAGGCTTCCCCTTTATTTATTCTCATCTGATGTCATGCCTATTAGGAAGCTCTTTTTTTTTTCTTCCAAAGTCTCTTGATTTTTAAGTGATGATGAAATTCCAAACTGTTGGAGCTGCGTGGGCCAAGTACCACCTCCCGTGGGCTGCGTTCAGCCCTGGGGCTCCCTGGTGCCCCCTGAGATTCAGGGCAGCCTCACCCCGAGGGGAAGACTGAACACTCTGTCATTCAAAGGTAACTCTGTCTCAGGTGGGGAGATCTCCAGGGCCCGAGGAGGCAGGCAGGCTGGGCTGCGGAGCCCTGGGATGTTGGCCGCTTGGCCCGCTCTAGGGCAGGCAGGGTTACCCTCCTCGGAGGCGCCGTCTTCCTAGGCAGGCTCCGGGCAGCTCATTTTCTCACCCACATTTTAAAGCAACAATTGAAAATAACCCATATTTTTTTTAAAAGCAAAATTAAAAGAGATAATAAGAAAACACAGTCCGTTGTCAAGTGGGCCTATTGAGGCCCACTTGTGCCAGGCGCCGCTCAGGGCGCTGCTGAGGGCAGAGCACAGGGGACAAGCTCCGCTCTGTGGGGCTCCCGCTCTCGTGGGGAGCACGGGCGAGAGACCCCGAACCTGACAAGACACCGAGGTGCATCCTGGTGACGATCAGCGAACGAAGGGATGAGCTAAGTGATGGGAGAAAGAGGGGCTGGAGCATCCCCGCAGACGGGGGCTTGGAGCGCCCACGGCCTCTCAGCACAGGTGACGTTCTGCCAAGAGACCTGAGTGAGGATGGGTAAGGGACAGCTGTGGGATCACTGCCTCGGTGGCAGCTGTGACACCCGGGACCATCACTGCGACATGTGGGCATACATCCTGCCAGGCCTTACTGCCCACTTTTTATATTTATGTTTGTTTAGCTAATTTCCGTGTTGCATGTTTGTATTTTCTGAAACACAAAGGTGGCCACGTGGTGTTTTGCATCCACCTTCTCTTCCTGCTCGAAGCCTCAGTGTTCTCACCTGTAAACCCGGGAAGGCCCTTGCTGCTCCTCCCGAGGGTGAAGGTCACCCCAAGCACATGGCCTGGGGGCCACGACTGGTCCAAAGATTAGCCATTATTGGTGTTTTTATCGAGTCACTTTGCAGGGGCAGCCCTGGGAGGCGGCGGTCACCGTTTCCGTTTGGCAGGGGGGATTTTAAGGCTGAGAGTGAGCTGGCTCAGGACAGGGCAGGGGCAGCCTGGGGTTCCCCAGCCCCCAACCTCCGCACCCTGAAACCTCAAGCACCCGGCACCTCTTCCTCCTGGGAGAGGAAATCGAGGCTGAAACCAGGGACTTCTTTCGGGTTGGTTTTCTTTTCCTCTCGGTGATGTTTTTCATTCTTGTGAACATTGAGCTTATCTGATGTCACAGGTTTTAGGAACCAAAACCACAGACACAAATACGCCACGTTATTCTTTGAAGGGTTGCGCAGTGAGGTGAGGGAGCGGGTGCTGGGGGACGCGGCGTGTGAGGACGCAGGGCTTATTTCTGCAGCAGAGGAACGTCAGAGTTTGTTCTCGGGTTCAGAGTCATCAGCAGCATCTTCGGTGGAAGCTTGGTCACCGTCACCTGGGCCGCACTGCGGGTGCTGAGCCCTCACACCTTCCCCGGTGCTGTCCAGAACAGCCGGGCAGCAAGCAGAGGGGCAACTGGCCCCAACACCAGAACCGCAGCCCCAGCATGGCCTGAGGACACCGCAGAAAAGGCAGGGTGGCCCGGGAGGCCCGGGAATGAAGCATGCTGGCACTGTCCATCTTCTGGCAGATTCTGAAGCAACCTGAAAATCCTGTTTGGCCTTCCTTGGCTTTCTGAGAATGTCACTGCAACACCTAAATCCCCTCTTTGACCTCAGTGTATGAGGCCTGCAGAACCCAGCTTCCTGCTTCCGTCCTGGCCCCATGAGGACTGTTCTCCACATGCAGTTGGAGGGACCCTGTGGCAACCTAAGTGAGGTCACCTTCCTCCACTGCTCAAACCCTCTCATGGCTCCCACTGCACTCAGGGTCAAAGCCAAGTCCTTCCAGTGGCCTAAAAGGCAGCTACCCTCCCCAGTGCTTCTCTTTTCTCCTCTGCCCTCACTTCCTTAATCTCTCCCGCTCCTTGCACCAGCCTCCACCAAGCCCCTTTTGTCTCAGGGCCTTTGCCCTTACTTCCTTCACTACAATAGCTTCTTGCCAGAGAAGCCATCCCTGACCCCACCGGAATAGTGTCTCCTTCCCAAAATAGCCCTTCCCTTACCCTGCTTCATTTTTCTCCATAGCCCTTTGTCACTACCTGACATGTTTCCAGGACCCTGAGAAACACAGAAGTCCTTAGGAATTTAGGTCCAGTGACAAGAGCAAACGAATGAAAGGTTTGGGGCATTTTGTTACGCACCCAGAGATGACTGCTGCATGTGGTGAGATTTGAAATGAGATGATAGTGAGCTCAGGAGAGGAGAGGATGAAATTAAAATGTTCTGGTTTGTAGGGGTGTGGCAGACACTGTCTGCAGCCCAAACCACAGCCACTGTCAACCCTTCTCCCTCCCCTGCCTGAGGAGGTAGGTCAGGTCTTGGGACAGAGCTGACATACCGGTGATGGTAGAGGAGGAAAAACATGTCCTTGCTAGTGTCTCTGAGTCACTGTATTAACAACCTTTGAACTACTTGTGGAAGACACCGCTCAGTGCCAACTCAACACCTACAGTCTCTTTTTTGTGTGTTTATAGAACCCTGATTTTGTTTGGGTTGGCAACCGGCCAGCTCAAAGTGCGCACTCTCTTCGACTCCCTCAGAGCTAGGAGGGGCCATGTTATCCAGGCCTAACCAATGAAAACTAAGCCAAAATTGCCAAGTGGAACTCTTGGGAAAGCTTTTAAAAACAGACAGACATGGTGGCCATGCTGCTCACCCCTTGCCCCTTCTTCCTGCTCGTAACCTGGATAGGAGCTGGCAGCCAAGTGGCCATCTGGCAATCACGACCAACTATGAGGACAAAAGCCATGTGCTCACAATGGCTGAGCAAAAAGTGGGTAAGAACCTGGGCCCCAGTGGCCTCATGGAGCCATTATCCTATTGGCTCTACATGCCTGGATTTCTAGTAGCAGGAGATAATATGAACCTGCCAATGGTCAGGTTTTTGTGTTACTTGCAGCTGAATGCACGCCTGATGGACCCACAGGGTCTCTGCATTTTTGAACATATAAGAAGATGCAGTACCTTAATGATTAAGCCTTTTGCCTTGGATTTTCCTGTGCTTGCCCTTGAATGCAGCCTAATGAATACCTAAGTTTTGCAGTGAGTTGACTTCTGGTGAACAGAGACATGCCTGATCTTGGACTTGAGTGAAATAGGGAGCAGGGGGTCATTCCTGCTCTTCTTAGAAAATCAGATGGTGAAAGAGAAGCAGTCTGACGGCCCGAGCATGTTTCTGCCAAGACCAAAAAGACTAAACACCCAGGGTCTACTTGAACTTCAGATATCTCCAACGTCTGGCTCACCTGGCTGTTTGTTTGTTTGTCGTTCTGTTTTTGAAGGAGGAAGCTAAAGCTCAAGGAAGCAAACGTACCACATAAGGCACTCAGCCAGAGCCAGGTCTGCCTGAGTCCGGGACCACCTTTTTTTTTCTCCCCCCTCCTTTCTGGGGCCCTGTCTTCTCATCAGTAGAATGAGATTATTCAAGATCAAAGCTTTTTCAAACATCTCATTTCAAAGTAGGCAAAACCCTTTTACAGCTGAACCTTTACTTGTTATCCAACCTATAAAAGAAGATAAAAGAAGAACTGCTCAGAGTGGCGGGTCAGGAGGGCCTGCAGTTTCCTCCCCAGCCCCACGGCCCACAGGCCCCTCGCTGCAATCCCAGGCTTGGGGGCAGGCTTTTCGGAAACACCAGCTTAGATTATCCCAAGCCTTTTGGAAAGAACTCTGAGACCGAGAGGGGAGTCTCTGATCTTTCAAACATTATTGAAATGTTTCTCAGAAGACAGAACCAAAACAAAACCAAAACAAATGCTTTCCAAGTACGCAGAAGGACAAGAACAGAAGAGTTACCTCCCTCCCATGTCTGGCTTGCCATCCCGACCCTTGACCCCTCTACCCAGCAGCCCCACTGCCACCAGGGCCTGGTTTCTCCCCCAGAGACGGTCTGCGGTCTGTGTGACTCCCAGCAAATATGCACATGGATTGCCCCTCTTTCCTTCTAACACACACACACACACACACACACAGTAGCATTCTATATCACTGTTTGGCATCTTGTTTTTCTCAACAAGCCTTGTTAATAACGTGACATGACATCCTGGCTGTTTTTCCATGTCCAGCACTCAGAGATCTGCTTCATTCGCTTCAGTAGCTGCGTGATATTGGGACACTCTTCCTTCTCCTCGGTGAGAGAGGCCCCGATTCTCGGATACTTGGGCTGCTTCCCA
>PVKM010042980.1:0-12648 GCA_004027735.1 Carollia perspicillata
CCAGTGTACAGACGGGGCTTTCTCCTCACCACTCCTGGCTAGTTCTCCACAGGGTCACTAACATTTCATCTTTCCCCTGCTAGAACCCTGCACTGGTTCTCCCCTCCCTTTTTGAACGAAAGCTGAAGACCACACCCCACCCTACAGGTCCTCTGTGAGCTGGTTCCTCGTTACTTCCAGCCCCACCTCCTCCTCCTACCTTCCCTTTGCCCACTTCACCCCAGATGCCTGGGCTTCTGGCCAGTCCGAGCACTCACCCACCTCAGGACCTTTGCACATGCTGCACCGTCCCCGCCAGCGCCTCTCCCTCCAGAGCCACACCTCTCACTCCCTCACCTCCATCAGGTCTTTACACAAATGTCACCTTCACCCTGAGACCTTCCCAGACCGCTTTATTGGAATTGCAATGCCTTCTCTCCAGCCAGGTCCTAGGTCCCAGGCCCCTGCAGCCTGTCCTTCCCAGCCCCCCTCTTCAACTGTTCGCTCCCGAGCACTTTTCATCTCCCAGCGTCCTGCTTAGTTTACTTCTCTGTTGTCTGTTTTCCTCGTGAGGACATCGGGGCAGAGATTTCCTCTGTTTTTACCCACTGAATCCTGGCACACAGGACAGTGCCTGGCACATAGTGGGAGCTCAATAAGTATTTGTTAATTAAACACAGTGAAGTGGGTGCAGACTGAACCAGGCCTGCTGTGGCCCGTCCCTACATTAGGACTGTGGGCCCAGAGAAAGGCAGCTGAGCCGCTGGGTTCCTGCGTCTTCGTCCCGACACACAGGTCCTTGGACCAAGGACTGGGCACACAGCGAGGAGGGGACAGGCTCACTCACTCGAGTGAGAAGGACCCAGTCGCTGCACCCAAGGAACCCACAGCCGTCCCCAGAGACCCGCCTTCTTCCACAGGCAGGGTGTGGCATGCCCAAGAGGTCCCAAGGGCTGAATCAAGCAGGCTTCAAGGAGGTGGCATCTGAGCCAGACCCCAAAAGGCACAGAGAATAAGGCAGCCCCCACCCCTGAACTTCCTGGCCTCATCTCCTACTACTTCCCAGTGGCTGAACTCAGTCCATTTTCTGCCTCTGAGCCGTGAGGTCTCCTCCACCTAGTGACCCACTCCCCCAACATCTCCCAGGGGACTGCCCAAGTTCATTACTGTTACCAAGAACAGTCACAGGAGGACTTACAACAGCACATAGGCACACAGGGCCAATAAATGCTTCTTGAAAAAAGGAATCTCAAACCCCAAGCTCAAGTGGCACCTCCTCCAGTAAGTCTGCCTGGATTTCTCCCACTGGAGGTGACCTTCCTCTCCCTGGAGGAGCTCTTGGGGACCTGGTTGTACACCAATGGTTTGTTTTTGGTCTCCTGGACTCAGCAGCCAGGACCCTTAAACCCCAGGCCGCACCCTGCTGGCCTGTGTCCCCACCCCAGGGAACACCCCTTTGATGTCAGATACAGCCGGGCTAACTGTGGGGGTGACCTATCTGTGGGGCCCTCCTCTGGTCATTCAGGGGCAGGTAAGGTGATGCCAGCACAGATGGCGGGCGGCTCTGGGATGAGGCAGGAGTGAAATCTGACCCTCCCCAAGGGTGAGCAGGGACCTGAAAGGTGGTATCAGCCTGAGCTGGGGGCGGGGACAAGTGAGGGGAGGGAAGAGGGACACCAGACCAGGGATGCAAGCAAGCAAAAGGCCACCAACTTCTATGACAAACTGTTTAATGTTCCATAATGTGCAGCTTCTGAGTGAAAAAGGGCCCGTTAAAAACCCACGAGCCATACATTCTGGTGACGGAGCAGCCAGGCCCCTCCCCACCTGTCCCTCCGAAAGGGGGCAGGGCAGGGAGTGGGCACTGTGAGAACATGGTCCTGGGTGTGCTCACTGGGAACACACTCGTGTTAGTGCCCAAGTATCATGGGGGTAGGGGACATGACGTTTACACAGGAGAGAGAACCACGGACGTGTGTGATGACAAGACACAAGAGGCACAGGTGACAGTGGACCAGGGCAGCTACAACGCCCGCATGTGGACATATATACAAGAAATGTGAGCTGGACGGGCGGGAGTCACAACGGGTGGGCTCAGGGCTCCTGTGAGCAGAACAGGCCGAGAGCCAGGAGGCCTGCTGTGCCTGAGGGTGGGGACAGACAGGAACTTGCCCCGTGAGAACATGGGCACGTAAAACTGTACACAGGAGTGAGAACTCAGACACTCTGGGGAGAGCAATGACGGAGGAACACAGACCCCCGAGTGGGGACACAGAGACACGGGGGCACACAGGAAGGCCCGGAGCAGCAAGTATGGGGCAGGCAGGTGCGAGTTCCACCCTGGGCTCCAGCAGATTCTCGGTGAGAGCCCAGGGCCAAGCCCAACAGCCTGAGGAGGCTCAGGACAGGGAGGACCCAGCTCCACCACGGAGACACCAGGGTCCCCGCTGGTGGCTTCCAACGTGCGGGAAGAAGCCGCAGGCATGCGAAAGGGCCCCTCAGGCCTCGCTGCTGCCGCAGCCTCGGCCACTGCCACACTCCGCCCACACGAGGCGGGCCTGCTCCTGCAGGATCCGGCCACGCACGACCTTGGCCAGCTCCTCCGAGTGGCCCCACTCGTGGGCGGGCACCTGCACCCAGGAGCAGGGCAGCCCCCAGAGCGCCTGCTCAGAGCTGCGGCACTGCCGGAGCAGCTCCGAGTCCCGCCAGCCCGGCCGGCCCAGCAGACTCCTGCCAAGAGAAGAGAGCGGGCAGTGAGCACAGTGGGGGACAGAGAGACAGAGAGACAGACAAAGATGGAGAGTTAGAGAGAAAGGACGAACGTGGAGGAAGACAAAAGGAGACAGACAGAGAGACAGAGACGGCATCCACAGAAAGGAGGGGCTTCTGGGGTCCTGCCTCACCTGACTTCCCGGACGTTCTTCTCGGTCACCTCCACGTGCATGACGATGGGGTAGATCTCATTCTGGACCAGTTCCCGCACGCCCCGAGTGCCCAGCTCCAACAGGCAGTGCTTCTTCTCAGGGGTCAAGGGTACATTTTACTTCCGGCCCAGAGACACTAACCTCCCTGCCCCCCCACCCCCTGCACCCCCTATACCTATGCTGTACCCCGACCCTGACCCTGGGGCCCCATAGCAAGCACAGCCCCCTACAGGGTCCTTCTTCTTCCCCAGCAAGGGAGGAACTCAAAGGGAAGGCAGGAGACGTGGGGAACTCAGTCACTCTTCCCCTCTGGACCTCAGGTTCCCCATCTGTAGGATAGAATTAGCCCTGCCCCCACCCCCCACAGTCCCTGCCAGCTCCCAGGAAAGCAGAGTTTGAGGACAAGGAGGCAAATAAGTGAAAGGTGTCAGCCAAACCCTTCAAGGGTGACCCACATGAAGCCAACTGCCCTGGCCCATTTCAGGGAAGGAAAGGCCCCAGAAGGAAAGGGACTTGCCCAGAGCAGCACATGCCAGCACTCAGACTGGTTCTCGGGCCCAGAAGGGCGGCCCCCACCCCAGCACCTACCTTCCCAACAGACTCCTGGATGGCACGAATCCTGCTGCCCAGCCCAGGGGTGGCAGGCTGGGCCTTGGGGGCTCCGGGCGCTGAGGGGGCACCCTGCTCCTCTCCAGAGAGGCTTTCTGCAGAGCCGGGAGAAGCCAGGTCAGAGGACCAGGGGGCCTGGCTGTCCCGGGCTGCCACCCTGTCTCCCCCTTTCTGGGCACAGAGGCTCACCTGCTGGGCACACCTGGAAGTCCAGCCGGGAGTTGGGCAAGTCTAGCAGGTTTCGGATGAGCCGGGGCGCCAGGCACTCAGGCAAGAGCACCACGGGCCGCAGGGAGGGCACCAGCAGCGGCCGCACCAGGCTGTAGGGCCTGGGGCTCCACTCGGGCTCTGTGGCAGGGGAGGGGCAGAGGAGATGAGGGTGCAGGCAGGGCCCCGGCTCCTCTTCCCTGGGGCAGCCAGCCCCCTCAGTACTTGAAACCCCATCATCTCCTCTCAAGTCCCCCCACCTTCTTTCCTGTTAAGTCCTGCTGCTGCTTTCCCCACACTCACTCATACTCGCACACACACTCACTCACACACACACAGCAGAACGGCCCACTCTGAGGCTCCTCCCTGACCTCCGCCTCTCTCTTGCCCCCTACAGGCCATTTTCCATTCTGCAGCCTGAGAGAGGTTTTCAAACTGAAGTCAGATCTTGTAATTCCCCTGCTTTCAATGCACCAGTGACTTCCCAAGACTCTCAGGGAAAAGGCCACATCTTCCACGTGGGTGACCCCGCCCTGCCAGAGCCTGGGAGCAGCCAGCCTCATGCCCCATCACAGGCTCTGCTGCTGCCCCCAACCACACGGCCTTCGTGGTCCTGAGGAGGCTGCAGCCCCACCCTGGCACCCAGGTCTCCATTACAAGTGTCTCCATCACAAGCTGGGGTGGTGTTGGAGGGGCCACTGTGCCCTCTGGAGCAAGAACAAAACATGACAGAGCTGGCACTCGATACCCACTTGCTGCACTCGAAGTCCTCCAGACGCACCAGGCACGGCCCTGCCCCCAGGCCTTTGCGCTGGGCTGCCTTCTGCCTAGAACAAGCTGCTCTTCGTCCTTGATGGCCCCAGGTCCGTCAACCTCCCTTCCAACACGGCTTCCCTCACCACCCTCTCCTCCCTGCCCCTCGGAATTACTCCTTCCTCATCTGGGCTCCCCCAGCCCCTTCGCCCTGATCCAGCCCAAAGCCTCACCCTACTGCCCCTAGGAACCCATTCTGGGATCACGGCACAGCTGTACATGCCCTGCCAGACAAGACAGGCTGGAGCCCATGTGCACCCCACACTCACAAAGACTCCTGAACATACCTGGACACATGTGCCTGCGCCACTGAGTGGCTCCCTCTACCCTGGAGGCCTGACCCCACCCAGGGGAGCCTTGTTTCTCGGGCCCCTGGCATGGGCCCCACCCCACTGAGACTCCCACAACAGGCCCTTCAAGGCTGAAGGACACCCAGAGATGCACCCCTGAGCTCCGTGGAAGCCCTGGCTACACCTTCACACCTGCGCACTCACCTGAGCAGGGCTCCAGCAGCAGCTGTTCCGGGGGATCCCCTGCAGCAGGCCCAGCATGCTTGGGCTTCACCAGCCGCAGCTGATCCAGGGCTCGCTTCTTCAGCTGGGGAGGGTAGAGGGAAAGAGGGGCGCCTGTGAGCTCTGCTCCATCCCATCCTCGGGGCGGGGGCAGAGTGAATGGGACCCCAGGCAGAGGGGGCTCCTGTGCCACACTGCTCAGGCACCACGGAAGAGTCCCTCCCTACTGGGCCTTCTCCTGGCCCCGCACCCCCTAGGCCAACGCCACTCCCCAGACAGGCAAGGACAACTATGGGCCCAGGGAAGCAAAGCTGTCAACCAGCAAGAGTTGGGGGAGCCTTACATCTACCCTCCCCCACTTTACAGATGGGCAAACTGAGGCCCAGAGACCAGAGGAACCTAAGGTCACAGAAGAGACACACTTTGGGGCCTCTTCCAATGACTTAGCCACGTGGCCTGGGGGAGGAAAAGTAATGCAACCAGTAACAGCAGCATTCGTTATACCAATAGTGACAGGTGCTGAGTGCCTTCAGTGCGACAGGCACTAACGTGGCCCCAGACATGCACAAACCACTGTGGCCTTCTATGCCAAGGGGCCAAGCAGACAGTGTCACTCCCCGTGTCACAGATGAGGACACAGAGCCTCCAGGGAGGGTCAGGTGGTTGTCCAAGGACACACGGCTGATTGAGTGGCAGAGCTGGGATACAACTCGACAGTCTGGCCCTAGAGCCTGAGCTCCCAGCCCCTCTCCAGTGCTGTGGCCTCACTCTGCCCAGGAGGACAGCCCGGCCCAGTCCTCACCCACAGACTGGAAAAGGGGGTATGACTGTTGTTTCGTCAAGTGCGTACCATGCACCAGGCATGCTCCTGAGCACCAGGCACTCTGTCTCACTTAATCTCTCAACTGCCCTGGTCCCGAGTTCTGCTAATTCTATTTGCTGGCAAACAGATGATCAACCAGGTCCAGGTGAGGGGGAGAAGGTATCCTTCCTCCCCTCCCCCAGGGCTTCCAGAAAATAAAGCCTGGCCTCTCCCTTTCAGACCCCAGCCTGGCAGCCACTCTCCCCAGACCCGCACCCAGCTGGTGCAGCCCTGCTTACGTTACTGCGGGACCCTCGGTGCCGGCTGGCAGACAGGCACTTCTCCTGAACTTCCAGAAGCTGCTGGGCTCTGGGGGAGCAGAGGGAAGTCATGTCATGTGTTTGTAGGAAGACAGGGAGCCCCTCACCTTCTCTTCTCTAGCCCCCACCCCCTGCATCCTGTTCCAGAGGATGGTGAAGGATTGCAGAGGGAGAAAGAGGCCCCGCCCTGGTCCCAGTTCCCAGTGGGACCCCGCCTCCAGGCTCTTGGCTCTGGGTCACCTCTGGTAATTGGGCACCGTGCCCCGGTCCAGGTCCCGCAGTGTGAGGGGGTCGACCCGTGTGCAGAACCACTCCTGCCGCCGCTTATACGCTGGGTCCACCAGCCGCAGGATCTCTTGGGCTTTCACGCACAGGGCATGGGGATCTGCCCGTTCGGGCAGAGGGAAGTTGGCTCGAATGTAGAAGGGCTCGGCACCCAGCCCCTTCACCCAAGCGTCTAGGGCCTCGTGGAAGGACTGGCAAGCTGGGCGTGGACAGGGCAGGGGGCAGCAGGGAGAACAAAAAGAGGACGAAGTCAGGGATTGGATGTGGCCCTCCCAAAGCCCAGGCTGCTAGGATCCCACTTTCCTCTCTTTAATGGGACAGTCTGAGACCCAGAGAGAGCAGGACCTGCCCGGGGCCACCGAGCCCACTGGGGACAGAACTAGGACTTGAACCCAAGAGTCTGGATTACTGGCCAGGGCGCCTTTCACTACTAGCCGCTGACTTCGGACAGAGGGAGGGCACAGGGACAGATGGCCAGCACAAGGCGGAGACACAGGGGACAGGGGCTTTGCCGAGAGTCAGGAGACAGCATCTCCCTCTCAGGCCTCAGCTGTCCCACCTCCACAGACTGGATGGGCCCTCCCGTGGGCCCTTAGCCTTGGCTCTGACCTAGGACTGGTGAGTTCCCAGTCCCTCCCCGCAGGCCAGACTTACCCTTAGATTCCAGCAGGAAGGGGAGTGTGGACACCTGGTTCCAGAGCAAGGTTCTCTGCTGGGCCTCACCTTCCAGACCTGCCCCCTCCAGACCAGCAGCCTCTGCCCTTGGCTGGGAGAAAACCCAGGCAGGAAGGGAGAAAAGTCAGCTTCCAAAGGCAGGGCAGCCTGGCTCTGGCAGAAGATGGAGTGGGGCTGACCATGCCTCACAATTCAGATGGACACCTCAGCGGGCCGGCAGACTGCCCCCTTCAACAGGGGTCTCCACCCAGCAGGTTTATCCAGGTCCTTCCCATATTTAAAAGCAGGATTCTGGCAAGGTGCAGCCATTCTGCCCCACCTCCCAAGCCCTGCCCAATCAGATTTCATTTAATGCTGGCTGGGGCAGGGCAACCAGCAGTTAATCAGTGAGCCTGCCTCCTCTCTGACCAATCCCCAGTAACTCCGCCCAGTGACATAGATCCACCAATCAGAAGGCATCCAGCCCTGGCCAAAGCACTAACTCCGCCTCCAGCCCAGAGCAGAAGAGGGGCCTCACCTCTCTCGGTTCCGCCCTGGCAGACCCTGGCCCAGAGAGCACCCTCCGCACCGCGGCCCCAGACCAGGTGTCCCCAGGAAACGGCAGGCCATCTGGGCCTCTGTCCTGGGATTCAGGTCCCCCAGGGGGGCTCCGGCCAGACACATGGATAGCCAGAGACCTGAGAAGAGAGAAGGGGGATGGGAATTAGAGTTCAGTCAGCATTTTGCTTCAGTTCAACATTCTTGGAAAATGATAGCAACTCCCCAAGTGTGCCACAACTCCCACCCCCTGCCCATTGCACCTGCCGTAACACTGCCTGGAATGCACTTCCCCTGCCCCCCACTGGCAGACTCTGCTCATCCTTCAGGGCTCAGGCCAAAAGCGACCTCTCCTGCCCAGACCCCTGCAAAGGGCGAGGTGGGGCTTCCTGCAGAAGCACCCCACCTGCACCTCACATGTCGCCTTTTGTTGCCTCCACCAGGAAGGACGCCCTCGGAACCAGGGAGCTGCCGCATTCCACTCCGGATCCCTAGCACCAAACCCAGCATCTGGCACATAGTAGGCGATGAATCAAAGCTTGCTATGCTCACAGACTAGAAAGGAAGATCGCCATCAGAACACAACGAAGATCAGAGATGGTCCTAGCCAGCAGCCAGGGCACAGAGGGCGTGGCTTCCCAGAGGAAGCAGCAGCTGGGCTACACCATGGTCAAGAATAGAAGCACTTCAGTAACAGAGGAGATGGTGTTCCAGGCTGGGGGGTGGGGGTGATGAGCAAAGGTGTGGGGGATAGAATAGTGGGTCATGGCAGAATTTCATGACAATAATAATAATAGCAGCAGCCGACACTTACTGGGGGCTTCCCCACCACACGAGGCTCCATGCCCTTATTAACTTATACATCCTGGGAAGCAGCTCCCAGAAAAGGCAAGCTGTAGCCAGCTTACACAGAGCATCTGGCCTTCCTCCCATGGACAGTGGGAGATACTGATGGTTGAGACAGAGTCACCAAGGTCCCCAGTGTGGCAGGGCTCTCTGCCTGTCCCTGGGTGAGAACAGGTGAGGCTTGATGGCCAGGCTCACAGACCCTCTGGCACCAGGACTGGAAAAGGGAGAGGTCAAGGTCAGTGAGTGTGCCCCAGCTGAAGAAGCCCCAGGGCAGAACCCAGGCATCCACCCACCTCCCCACCCACCCTCCAGCTGCAGCACACAGCCATACTGCCCCCTGCTGCCAGCCTGGGGTCAGCATTGCTACAAGGACCTTAACCCAATCAGCACCCAAGTAGAGGCAGGGAACTTTGGCCCTGGGGGGCCCATCTTGGCTCCTGCCCTCTCAATCAAAACCAAGAGCCAGGCCCGGCGTGGGGCTGGGGCTGGACATGGGTGCTAGAGACATCAGAGCTGCCTTCACAGGTTGCTTCATCCCTGGGGCTGTCCTGCGGCATCGAGGTGGCATGGAAAGGCCTGTGCGGACCCGGGAGGCCGAGGCCAGGCCTGGACGCACCGCCCACTGGCCTTACGGCTGGAGCAACACAGCCCAGTTTCAAGCCCCAGTGTTAACTGTGCCAGTGAGCTGGCTGCCTGATTCCCAGCCACCGCATCCATAAAGCAAGGACAGGGACAGCACCTGTCTCCCACTTTGCGTGTGAGGGCAGATGAATGGAAAGACAGTGCAGGTGGAAGGGGCCTTAAACCGCAGGCCTGTTGCTAAGTGGGAAGTGAAATTCTGGTTTTTAATGTCATGGAACAGAAAATATAAGCCTGTCTCCCTTCAAGTAAACTCAACTATTGTCTCTCGCCCCGTGTGTCTCCAGCCTGTGTATGGGGTCTCCCTTACCTCGGGCTACGGACAGAAGAGTTTCAGAAATGTGGGCCAGAGGGTGCCGGCAGGAACCCCGGGGCCAGATGGCCTGGAGACTTAACCTCCAGTCCTCAGCGGCCCCTCTGCCTCTACCTGTCTCCATGCACAATGCAGGGAGATGAGACGGGATACTCCTAGAACAGTGCCCGGTGAGAACTGAGTGCCCGGCGGAAATTAGACAGCCACTGTTCTCAGGTGTCATTCAGGACACAACACCCTGGGGCTGGGGGCGCCACTTCCCCACCTGTTTGGAACCCATTGCAGCTTCCCCAGACCAGGGCCCCATACCCCTGCCCCCGCAAGTCCCTCCCCTCCCTGCAATCCCCATGTCAGGGCAACTTGACCCTCCAAACCGAAAGTTTTCGGGCTTATTGCCAACTCCTGCTACTTCCTGAAGACACAACTCAGGCGGCCCTCTCTAGGGTCCCCCTTTCCCACCTCCCTGAGGGACCCAGCAACTTCTCTGAGCCCCTGGCTTCCAACTCCCAGCACCTGGAGGCTGGCTGAGGGCAGAGTCCCCATCAAGTCCCTCAGTGAACAAACAGGAAGCAGGGGACAGAGACCTCCTGGGACTCCCAGGTCTCCAGCAACACAATCCTACGGACCCCTGACCCTGCCTGTGGGCTACGTGAACGATGAGGTACCTGCCCATCAGGTGAGGGCTCCCAGCTCCCTCCCCCAGTATGGGGCCAGGAGATCAGGCCACAGGGAAGCAGGGGGAACGGGGTGGTCCTTCACTCTGACAGCCCGGAGCAGTGACAGCCGGAGTGGCCTAGGTGAGTGCTCCAACCCCGCCCCAGGGCACTGTGGGAGACCTCTAGGCGGTGTACACAACACGACTGCTGTGTCCCAGGTCAGAGACCTCTGCGGCAGGGACCTGAGCAAGCCACACGTATTACCACATTTAATCCTCCCAGCAACACTATGGGAGACATGTTAACATAACATAACATAACATAACATAACATAACATAACATAACATAACATAACATAACAAGGGGTGCACCACTGGCGGTGGTGGAGTCAGGCAATGAGCTATTCAAACCCCTGGGCAAGGATGAAGCCGCCAGAGGCCCTGCGTCTGTGTAAACGGGGGCGGGCGGGGGCAGGTCCTGCCAGGGTCACAGCACCTGATGCTATCCCCACCCCACTCAGTGCCTCACTGTCACCCAGCCCCTCCACCTGTCCGTCTGTCCTTCAGCCTACTCCAGCACACCTGTGGCCCATCTCCCCTGCCCCGTCCCAAGGCCTTGTGAGCCCAGCAGGGGAGACCACGGTTGAAAATACCCGGTATGTTGTGAGTACTGAACACGAGTGTGAGGGTCAAAGTGACTTAGATGAACCCTGGCCAGGTGGCCCACTTGCTTGGCGCATCATCCTGTACACCAAGAGGTTGCAGGTTCGATCCTGGTAAGGGCCCGTACCTAAGGCTGTGGGTTTGACCCACAGTCAGGGTGTGTACGCGAGGTAACCAATCAATGTTCCTCTCCCACTCTCTCTCTCCCTTGCTCTCTCTATAATAAATTATCTTTTAACGTGACTTAGGTGGGAGGAAGGCACCATGGAGTCCCCAACCGCACTGGTAACTGGCCTTGGGACAGATCCCTGACACTCCGAGCCGCATTCTCCTTATCTGAGTGACAAGGCTGAAAATGCCAGCCTCGCAGGCTACTCGGGGCTAAGCAACAATATTAGCTGTACGCTCACTTTCCCACTCGCACTGAGCTGGGCGCGGCCCCCAGCACTCCACAGGAATGTCCCCATGATGACCGAGGGGACAGGCACCACCTCGGCCCCATTTTACAGAGCAGGAAACTGAGACACTGGGAAATTGAGTGACGTGCCCAAGGTTCCAGAGTAGCAAGTGACAGAGCCAGGACTGCAGCTGACTCCCAACGCCTGTCCTCCCCACTGTGCTGTCCCTCGGTCCCAGGACACATCTACCGGCACCTCACCTCCCTCTCTGCCGGCCCTCGGCCTCTTTCTCTCCCCACCCACCACCCCTGCGTCCACTCAAATCTGTGTTCTCCCTGTCTCCCTCCTCCCCAGGCGCAGTATGGGCAGCAGAGCTGGCCCTGGGATCACATGGCTCCTGTCCCTCAGCCACATCCCGGAGCCCCCTGGATAACAGCCAAGACCCCTTTCGCAGGCCTGAGCTGGAAGGAGGAAGGGCTCAGTCAGGCAGGAAGGGAGGAACCTCCACCCCTTCCCCCCGAAGCACGTCCTGCACAGGGAGAAACAATGTCACACTGGGCCCGATGCCGGGGGTTCGGGTGGGGGCAGGGCCCTGGACACGGGCCTGGCCAAGCTGCTTCCAGGAGGTGGGAGGCCCCTGGTGCTGCTTTGCCCCGATTTCCTGATGACCTTTTCCCTGTCTCTAGCATCCCCACTTTCCAGCTCTGACATCAGTGCTTCCTACTCCCTTTCCAAAGCCCAAGTCTGATCAGGTCACTGTGGACTTTGGCCAGGGCACTTTCCAGCTGTGTGACCTCGGGCAAGCCCCTTAGCTTCTCTGAGCCTCGGATTCTTCCTCTATGGAACAGGGATGGTCATACTGCTCCCTGCCTCCCAGGATGGAGAGAGTGCTCCACGGCAGCCAGAGTGGGCCTGCAGTCACAGACAACCAAACCCCGCAGGCTTCCCAGGGGGCACCAGCCAAAGTCCACGCTCCGCCTGCCTGACTCTCACGGCCTGCTGTGCTCGGCCCTCCAGCCATCGGTCAAGGCCAAACTCCAAGCCCATGCCTAAACAGCCTCTGCGCTCTCTTCCAGTCATCCAGCTGCCCTCCCTCCCTATCTGCTCTCTTGCCAGGGCTGAGTTCAAAGGTCACATTCTCAGCCCTGCCTTCTCTCTCTCCCCCGCTGAGGTCCGCTGGGAGCCTGGCGAGGGAGGCTGCCCATGGACCAACACGCAGAGCTCACTGCCTGCGGGCACAGTCTGAGCCAGCGTGTTTTGTGACTGCCATCACGGGGCTGTGTCCAGCCCTGGCCAAGGTGGCCCCACCCTGCTCAGCACAAAGCTCTGCTGGGCGGGGCAGCCTTGCAGGGGCTCTGAGCCGGGAGGACAGGCAGAATGTCGGCGTCTGTGCAAGTAACAATTACCATTTACTAAGCACCTACTACGCACCCAGCAAAGCTAAGTGCTTTACTGACATGAGTCCTA
>PVKM010042981.1:0-12645 GCA_004027735.1 Carollia perspicillata
TTTTCAAGCAAGCACTAATACATGTAATTGAATTTTTGATCAAAATATTTAAATATTTAGCTGAGTCTAAATAGTTTGGTCAAAATTGCTTTTGAAATAATAAAGTTTAATGCAATCACAGAAGATGAAGCTGTTTGGGTAATCTTACCTTAAACTCAAAAAAGCTTTTTGCTTCAAAACTATCAAATACAAACTTGCAAGTCTAGATCATTTTGATTGCTTTTAACCTAGTCCGGGAACAAAGAACTCACAATTTTGTCCATGGATTATTTTAACTTAGCTGCCATCCACTCTAGAACAGTAACAAACAGAGGCAAAACACTTATTGTCAACAGATAGTTACCAACCACCCAAATCTATTTATATTAGCTGCTTCGACAGGTAGAGCTCCAGTACACCAGGTCAGTTTATTGAACATCTGCTATGTGCCAGGCACTGTATTAAGTTCTGAAATATTCAGATGATTAAGACAATCCCTGCCCTTAAGAGTACGTAGTATAGTGGAAGCTGTACACATGCACATACACCTGTATACCCCACATACCATACTTACTCAGGGATAATGAAGATTCTATGTGATATGCGGGGGAAAAAGAAGTATGCTGAGGGAGCATGAGGAGAGCATGTCTGATATGATGGGCAGGTGACATGGGACACCAGGGAAGGCTGCGTGGGTGAGGGATGGCCCAAAATACCTCTTAAAAGGTAAGTGAGACCTTTCCCAAGCAGAGGGTTCGGGCGTGTGTGTGTAGAGCAAGGTGGCAGGGGGCGCACAGCTGGACAGAGAGAGGGACAAGCCGTTTAGGACTGAATGCTGTAAAGAACAAGACAGGGCAGAAGATCTCAGGCATCCAAACTGCATCAGGGAGCTCGGTTGATGTCTTGTAGGAGGAGAGCCTTTGACTCATAGGAAAGAGCAGAAAGGTCATCAAATTAGTATTTTAAAATTGTGTAGCCATTTTGTTAGGCATGAATTTTGGTGGGGGACAAGAGTGCTGGCAGGGAAATTGTCATAATGGGCCAGGTGAGAGATGAAGAGGGTGTGAACCAGGGCTGTCATGGAGGTGACAGAATTAAGAAATAACTTGGACATCAAATCAGCAGCAACTGGTGATTAACTGGGCGGGGGATGAGGGAGAAGTTGGCCTTCATAGTTGGCGGTGCTGGCAAGCAACGTGGCAAATACAGAAAAGCCTATCTATTTAGGGGAGGTGGGGTGAGGTGAAGCGCACAGTGGAAAGAGTATGTGTCCAGTTTCAGGTATGTCGAGTAGAAGGTACCCATGGAACATTCAAGTGGAGATGCCTAACTGGAAGTTCCGGGAAAGGAGCTGAGCTAAGATTTAGAAGTCATCAGCATATGAGTGGAAACGAAATAGGTGAACATGTGAAATTGCCCAGGCAGAGTGCAAAGAAAAGTGAGGACCAATGGAAAAAACCCCAACATTTAAGGGAGTAGGTAGAGCAAGTCCAAGGAGACGTTAATTGGACACTTAATTCCATGATGAAATTAACAAGCCTTAGAATCTGTACTTGATGTTTTGTACTTATATAGATCATTTACCTTGACCCAGATATACCTTGACCAGAAAAACATATTCTGCCCAGCACTATTAATCTCTTCTCAAAGGTTTAATTTCTGCCCTCTGAAGTCCTACCGATAACCCTTCAAAGTCTGAAGGCAGCTAATGTGACTCAAGTCAGGTTTTTCTTCTTGGCTTAAAAATTCTCGGTTCCTTCATCAGTTAAGTCCCCATGTGATTCCAGCCTTCACCTCTGGGGACCCCCTCTCAGGAACACTGCAGCTTGTCAGCTTGCCCACAAATGGAGCAAGCCATCCTCTGGCAGTATTCTAACTTGTGCTCAGTACACCATGGGTATTATCTTGTTTGGAGACTATACTTCCTGTGATGTAGCCTAAAATTAAATTGTTTATGAGCAGCCATATTACACTGTTGGCTGTTTGAATGTATAGTTAACTTAAGTGCACTGCCTTGCCCACAACATAACCATATAACCAACTCTTCTTCCCCCGGCGTGTTCTTCAACTCATTTTTGTTTAGCCTGATTGTAGGTTTCACATTTTTGCTCATTTTTCTTTCACTCATATAAGGTTTCTTCTTGTCCCTTTCATCTTGGGGCAGGAAATGACCTGGGCACCTGATAAAAAACTGTAGACAAACATGTAGCATGAGGCCAGAATGAAGGTCAAGAATGGACCCTCATGACTTCCAAAACTATGGTCCATGTTTTGATTCAACTACAGGCTTCTGGATCTGTCTCCAAATTTCAAGTTTAACAAGAAAATGGTCTAAAGGAGGTGGGTGGTTACATGGCAGCCAGTGTCTTTCTTATTGGTTAATTCTATTTCTTAAAATTTCCTGTTGGCTTAGAACTGTTTTTCCATTTTTTCCTGAAATCTCTAGATGAAAAGTTTATGTTCCTTCACTGAAAGTGGATAGGGCCTCAATCAACCCTGATTTTTTCAGGCAAGTGTGAAACAAATGGAAAGGAAACAAAATTATCCAAGCTTAGGAGAGGTGTGGCAGAGAAGTCAACTTCAGAAAGTCAGGTAGCATTGCCGCACAGTGCCTGCAGCCGAAGACCGAGCATGTGACTCCAAAAGGCCATGTGCTTAGTTCTGGGCTTTCTCTAATGTTGTTCTTCCCCGAAGAGCAAAGAGCACTGCAGCCATTCTTTGTGAAAGCTGAGATATTAGGTTGGTTCTCTAGTTTCCACGTCTTTTCCACTTGCGTCCCATTATGCACGGGGACTTCCTGCTTCAGTGTGATTGCTGGATCCTGGCTCCACTGTTCACTAGCACTGCGGCCTTCCTGTCAGCCTGTTTCCAAGATGGAGTAACAGTATGTATCTCAAGAGTTGCAAGGGAAAGAGATGAGTTACTAAGTAGCAATCACTTTTGGAGGCGTACCAAGCACATATTGTATGTTAGCATTGGATACTGTTTCTGTAGTGTTCCTTGGCCTGAAATCAGTTTTGACACAGGCATGGATCCTGCTTGCTTGGTTCCCCAGTACAGATTAACCAGAGCTGAGCCAGGTAGTTATTAGCATGTAGATGGGTAGTTACTTTTAAGTGTTAAGGTTGTAGGAAACCCAGTAGAAGACAACTGCTACTGTCCCAAATTTCTATCAATTGGGAAGACAAGGCAATTTCCTCCTGTATATACTTTATTCATACATGCTAAATCTCACTGAACATGACACTGCCAGGAAGATGGCTAGGGCTGTCAGGGTAATCCTTGCTTCTGACCTCATTGTGCACCAGGTGAATAAACAGCCAGGAGCAAGACTGGGGACAAGGAGGTAAGGGGTAGGAATAGATGAGTGGGTGACAGGCAGCTCACAGTGAGGCAGGCAGGCAGGCAGCAGTTCTCGCCAGTCAACACTTTATTTTTGCAGTCAACACCTGCACAGACCTTACCCTCCACTTCCTGACCCTAGCAGGGGCCCCACCCACGCCCCAGAGGAGCAGGTCTCCCATGCTCCTCCCTGGGATAGTAGCAAAGCCCCTCCTCACAAGACAGAGCTCCTGCTCACTAACGCAGTGCTGGTGCATGTGCCGTGGAATCCCTGCTCTGCTCCTGTATCATGAAAGGCTGGGATGAAGTAGGACAAGGGTGCGGTAGAGGTTCCATGGGCTACAGTGACCTAAGTGCTCAACTACTGGCCTGACCCGCCACCCCAGGTTTAGTCTGTACCTTCCAGACAGGAGCCTCCCTAAAGTTTAGCCAGGGTGGAGGAGCTGGCAGAGAAGGGACTGAGTTGCTGAGGGCAGGACACAGCAAGGAAATAAAGCAGAGGAGCACAGGACAGGAGAGGTACATGATAAAGTGCCCAAACTGAACAACCAAGTGGGACACAGGACAGAGCAGCACAGGTCCCTGAGGAGAAAAAAGGGACAGACCACCAGGGTTTGGGGCAGAGTGGAATAACAGAGAAGGCAGGGAGGCAAGTGCAGGCTGTGGGAAGGACTTCCCTAGCCCTGTTCACATCCACTAACCCAGATGTAAAATTATTTACAAACTTAAAACCAACCGCAGGCACAGCAGCAGGCCTGAAGAGCAGGCAGGCAGAGGGTGGACTAGCTACCATGGGACAGTCAGCTTCCCCACATCTTGTCCCTCCGAGAGTAGGGAAAAGAGGAAACAGTGACACTCCCAGCCAAGTAGCCCTACTGTGCCTGTAATTCCTTCCATGGCTCACGGCTCTGCCACGGCCTGAGCCTCTTGGCCTGACTGCAGCAGAGAAAGGGTGTCGGGCCCTAGGGGCGGAGGGGGTGGAGCATCAGGGGGTTCTGGGGATTTCTCTGGCTTCAATCCCAGCTCTGCGTTCATCTGCTCCAGCTCCCCCTGATCCAGCAACTCGAAGTCCTCAGTGGTGAGTGCCTCTTCCTCCTCAGGGACAGGTGGGGGCTGGGGTGAGTCCTGGGGAAGAGGTGGGAGCATTGAGAGGGAAGGGACTGGGTCACTTTGAGCAAGGCAAAGTAGGGGTGGCAGGGTGCTTGAGGGAGTGGTGGGGTCACCACTCACTGCCTCTGGGCTCAGTGTCTCCACTGGTCCGCCAGGGGAGAGCTTCACTTCATCTGTGGGAGAGCCTGCCCCATTGAAGTGCGTGTTCACAAAGTGAAGTGGGGATGAGAGCCGAAGCAAGGTTTCCTTGGCTGCCACTTCCTCCTCCTCCAAGTCCAGGTCTTGCCTCGAGAGGGCCTGAGGGGGGCCCAGCAGGTCTTCAGGAGGGGCTAGCTCTGTCTCCTCTCCTTCCCCCAGCTCCCGGCTCCCAGCTTCCTCTGGCTCACTTGGCAGGCTTTGCTGGTCCAAATCTGTGCAGAAAACAAAGGGTCGGGAATGGGCCCGCTGTTCTGATGGCCACGACAGGCTATGTTTAAGAATGAACTCAGGACATGGAATGCCAGGCCAGGCCTCCGGTGTTAGGGTCTTTAAGGAACTTTGAGTAATTAGAGGATCAGCTCCCCAGAGAAAACATTTATGGGGCAACAATCAGAGAGCATCAGCCAGTATCTCACAGCGGGGACCAGGAAGAGGAGGAAGGGCAAGAGGATTCCCATACCCTCTGAGACGTCAGTTAGTTGTGGAGTTGTGGCCCGGGACACTGAGAAGCCGCCACTTTCCAAGATAGACGCCTCCTCATCTGACAGCTCTGAGTCTGTAATGGCCAAAGCCAGTGCTGTTTTCTTCACATCCACCTGCAGGAGAACCAGGATGAACATGACAGGTGGGGGAATACGAGAACTAATTATCCAAGGGCACCTCCTCACCAACTCCCACCTTCTTGAAAGGTGTCTAACAGAGATTCCTCCCCGCCTTCTACTTGACACCCCAGCTCCCCTGAACCTCACCACTGGGGAGAAGCCAGCCAGTTCTGCCTCGCTTTCACTCTCCGTCTCTGCCAGTGGCTCGTCACTTCCGGAGGGTGCGTTCTTCCCTTGCCGCTCTAGAGAAGCAACAGGAGCAGAGTACTCACCAAGCAGGGACAGCAGTGGGGGACAACCATGGCCAAGGGACTGGAGAGCATCTCAATTCCAGGGTGTCCCCCCTGGGTTACAGGAGCCCCTTACTCCTCTTGTCGTGTTTGTGATGCAGGGTGTCAGCTTCTGCCTTCATGCTGTAGTCCAGCTGCATGAGCAGGGGCTCAAGGCGAGTGTACATCCTCTGGATCAGCTCATGATAAACCACCAGGGGCCACAGCAGGATACTCAGCACTAGAGAATAGAACATCCACTCAGAGCTCCCTGTGCTTATTTCCTAAGGGCCCTTATCAACTGGTCCCTAAACACAAAGGGCTGGAAAAAAAAGGGGGGTCCCTTCCTGAGATTGTACCAACCTCTTCCCCCCATATCCTCTGCCCTCCTCCCTTGGGGACCTCTGTAAATGGGGAACCGAACAGAGAGAGAGCAGTCCTCCCTTTCGATCACTCTGGGGAAAGAAGACAAGAGGGCTTTGGAAAGGGCAGGGTTAGCCCCTACTCACAGACAATGTAGGAAATCATAATCCCCGGAACATAGTGTCCCAGCACAGCCAACACAGCGCAGCCGGAGCAGACTCGCACGCAGAACTGCAGAGAAGGGCACAGGGTCTAAGTACTCAGGCTGAGGTATTCACCCACTCATTCGAGTTAGACATTACTGCTCGGCTGGTGAACACAGGGGCATGCCCTCTGGCACTGCAGTGATTCAGTCTAGTCAAGAGGATGCCCAAGACCACCAGCACAGGAGTTTGCAACAGACCCCCAAACACCTATAATTCAAACTGTTCTGCCTTAGCAGGAAACAGTGTCAGAACACCAGCTCATTCTGAGGCGAGACTGCCTCCTGAACCAGGCTGTGAACGGTGCCTCAAGTAGGCACCAGGTCTCTCCCTTTGGTGTCCAAACACTCCTCTCCACCCCCACCTCTTTTTCGCACAGTGCAGGGAACAGTTATATGTCATGGGGGAGGTTACCTGAGCTGGATTCTGCCTCTTGTACTGCAGCAGCTCCTGCAGGTGAATCTGGAAGGTGAGCCAGCTCTCAGCCAGGTATCTGCACAACTCGGGCACACTCAGCAGGTGCGGCCGGGCGCCTGACCCCGCACCCTCACTGGAGAGACATGACATGACCCCTGGAGGCCTCAGACACCAGCTTCCTAAGAACTCACATCCCTCTGAGAATGCCAATGAGCTCTTCAGTCTAAGAAAATAGATAACCCTACCTCCCAAAAAGAGGCTGTCCTGGTCCAGGGAAGCAAACCCCAACCCTGTGCTCCAAAAGGAGCAGGCACATAAACACCTCATGGGAATCTAGAACCAAACTACTTATCAATCCACTCACTATGCTGGGGCCTGTGCTTACAGAAATTGCACTGCTGCCCTGCACCATGGTGACATGGGCGCCGAAGCAAGACAGGATTTGGGCCCTTGTCTTCAAGAGGTGGCCTGCACTCACCTGTCAGAGTGTGGCTCCTCTGGGGATGACGCTATAGAGAGAGGAGGGGGAGAAGTTACTGAGTGGTAGGGGCTTTGGGAGACACTCCCCAAGGCAGACATAGTCGCTCCTCTTCTGCAGTCCCAAAGGACTTTCTTCAGATGCCAGCTGCAGGGAGCATTATGTTGTGTTGTTTGTATGTATCTCCTGTTTTAGACTTTACCCCTTTCAAACACAGGAACTACATCTTATTCATGCTTACATCCCATGTGACTTGCACACAGCCTGGCACCTAGTTGTTTCAAAACGCCTATTAAGCAAATACACAAACAACAAAAAAACAATAAGAGCTAATATTTACATAATTCCTATCACATGTGAAGCTCTACCATAACCATATAACATATATCAACTCACTTAATCTCGGTCTCCTAATGAAGTAAATTCTATCATCCCTGTTTTACAGATGAGGAAACTGACACGCCAACAGATTGAGTGGCTTTTTACTACAAGATCGCACACACGGTTAATGGCTGAGCAGACAATGGAACCCAGGCAATCTGGCTGCGGAGTCCACAATCCTAACCACTACCTTCACAGTAACGCCAATTTTGAGAAAGGAGCCCATTCTCGATTTCCTACCTGGGGGAGTGGTGGTGATTGAGAGGCAGGTGGCCATTGCATTTCCCGTCGAACCGATCGATCGGAGCCAGCCACAAAGCAAGTGCACAATGGAGACTGCTAAGTGAAAGAAGTTAACGCTCACCTGCGATGTCAGGGAGGAAGCGAGGCTGCCAGAGATCCAGCAGAAAATAGGCCAAAAGTGAGATGCTGAGGAGGAAGATGGGCCGGAGGGATGACGAAGACAGCAACCTTCGGGAGAGACAAGCACCTCAGCGGTGAATGGGGGAGAGTGGCTCCCGCAGCCATCGCAAAAGGCTGAAAAGTGCCCACTGATGCGGGAACGGGCCTAACTCGAGACCCGCAGACAGAGTAGTGCAGTAACTCAGGCGGAAAGCCGTCTTCAAAGACCGGGGGATGGATCATTCCCCAGGGCCAGTGTCAAACCAGGAAAGGGGAAGGGTACCCCGACCCCTCCCGCCCCCGCTCTCACCGCGCACCCAGCCCCGCCCCCTTCCTCCGCGGCCGTTACCAGAAGAGGCCGTTGAGCGCCGCCGCGGTGATCAGGCTGTGCAGCGGCTTCTCCCACACCAGCAGCCGCTGTGCGGCTGCCAGCACCGCCTCCCAGCCGCGGAGCCGCAGCCACAGCGTCTTCGCCAGGCGTCCCACCGCCTCGGCCGTGGCCGCCTCCTCCTCCGCCTCGCTGGCGGCCTCGCCCATGCCTAGGCTCAGACCCAGGCCGAGGCTCAGGCCCAGCCCCGGGGCCCCACCCGCGCCGGTGTTACCCCCACCACCGCCGCTCGCCATAGCCCCGCCGCAGCCGCCGCCCGAGCCCGCGAGGAGCCAGGGCTGCGCGGCCGCCGCTGGGGGCGCGTCAGGCGGAAGGGGGCGCACGCCAGGGAAAGCGCCGCCGAGGCAGCCGTGGGCAACACGTGATGGCGGAGCGACGGGTCGGTCACGTGACACGCCCTAACCGCCCGGATGCGGCAGTCCACGCCTGCGCACAAGTGCTGCTGGTGATTCCGGTTTCTACGCAGGTGTGCTTCGGCCGCTGGAGTAGTGACCGCGGCTCGAGGGCCAGGTGGGGTCTGTCTCTTCCGGACGCGAGGACTGTGTCTCGGTGTTTGCCTGCCCGAGCCCTTTTTCTTCTCCCTGTGTAGGCAGGGCGGTTAGGGAGTCTGGTGCTGGCCTGGTATCCCCGGTATGCTGCGGAGCTGAGGGGCAGGAAGGGGGTTTCTAGATTCCCAGTGTCCTCTGTAGGTTCTGCTTCTGCTCTGGCAGGGCGGCGGCTGTCCCATTACTCAGCTCTCGGCGCACTGGTCATCCCAGTTTCCTCCTGTAGGCGGATAAACAAATCCCAGCGCGTGACCCGACAGACTCAAAAACAGTTTTACCTACTCGGGAAAGTTGTGTCCTCTGTCTCTTTTTGTAATCTTTCCCGCCCCCACATATCCGAGGTCTTTCCAATCCCTTGCTCAAAGCAGGAGATTGTGGTCAGGGGGCGAATTTAAAAATAAAACCCAGCTCAAGTACTATTTACTCTTTGGGGACATTCTAACACCATTTATTGAGGTTTGAAACGTACCAGGCGTTTTATAGTCCCTTGAGTCACTTAACCTCTGCAATAACCCTACAAAGTGCATATTTACTTAGGTTTAAAATTACAAACCACACTAAAAGGTATACAGCAAGTTTCCCTGCTTCTTTGCCCACAGTTCATCCACTGTTAAGTTTCTCGTGTATCCTTTTCGACACCTTTTAAGTACATTGCTCTGTGTATCTCCCCTTTTTAAAACGGGAGCAATTCGCGGTGCTGCATCTTTGGTTTATTCACATTAAAATCTACATTGCCACAAAAAGTCAGCCAGGCCTCGTTCACCTTCGGTGCGGCATGATTCCCTAGGAACTGTCCCCACTTCTCAGATGAGGAGAGGGAACGCTGGGGCTCAGCTCTGACTTGCCCGGACCCAGTGTTCCCAGGATTTGGAGCCCAGCTCCTTCCTGGCCTTAGGGAGCTGGCGGCTCGGACCAGCGGGCGGCAGGAAATGCCGATCGCTGAGTCGCCCGCGACACCCCAGCGGCTTGTAAACGCGGGGGCAGACACGCGGTGCAGCACCGCGCGACACTAGCACAGTACGCGCTACCTTGCAGCCAGCTCTCCTCTCTACTCCGTGCGGTGAGCACCCCGCCCAGCCTGCGCCGCATGCCCAGATCCGGGAGTCGGAGCCCCGCCCGGGGCGGAACAGGAAGAGGCGCCCTCCAGCCCGGGCCCCGCCTGCTGCGGCTGGCTCGAGGGGAGCGAGGGGAGGGGCGGCGCTGGCCAGGGCGGTGGCTCGCGCTGAGGAGGCCGGAGGGCAGGTGGACCTGCGGGCTGAGACAGCTCCGCAGCCCCTTTACAATTCGTTTTCTTCGTATTCACATGCTCAGGGCAGCGGCTGGCGGCGCGATGGACCTGGCCGGGCTCCTGCTGGACGAAGAAGGCACCTTCTCCCTCACCGACTTCCAGGACTTTTCGGTGAGCACGCTGCCCACCCCTGCCCCGGCCTCCCCTCACTTGGAGCCGGGACCCCGGGCTCACCTCTCTGGGCCAAGAAGGACCGCGAGCTCTCCTGACAGTCTGCCCCGGAGCTAGGAGGCAGACGCTCGAACTGTGCCTACTTGAGGCCCCGGCTGCTTGGGCCCTGGGGGAGAGTCGCGGGTACGGGATTGGGGATAGAGGTGGGGCGCTGGGGCCCTTTCTAGGAGAACCTCACTTGGGGATCCCTCCGCGGGGGAGGATTCCTTCCCCTGTGGACAGACTGCCACTAGTAAACAATGCAGAGAACACGGGGCTGGGTGGGGCACCCAACCCGGGAGCAGGAGGCAGGCCTGCTGCCCCGCACCCTCTTCTAGCCCGGAGCCAGGATCTCCATCATACCTTCCCTGCCTTCACCCTCCTGCCCTGTTTCAGTTCCTCCCAGGACACCAGAAGTTGAGTGCCAGGATCCGGAGAAGACTTTATTATGGCTGGGACTGGGAAGCTGACTGTAGCCTGGAGGAGCTCTCCAGCCCTATGGCAGGTCAGACAATGTTGTGCGAACGGGCGAGTGAGAAGCATGAAAATGGGGTTGTCGTCAGGCACCGAAATGACTCTAGGTGTAACCCATGAGCTGCCCTGTCTCTTCATAGCTAGCTATTTGGTAAGGAGGTGTAAGGACTGGGTTTGTTTTTTCCTTTTTTTTTTTAGCCCAAACGAGTAAAAAACGTTGCTATTTTACAAACCCGTATCACTTCTGATTTGTATACCAGAAACTCTTTAAGTCTCCAAGAACACCCAGCATGTTTCCCAAATGAACAAGGCATGTTTATTTCTGAAATGAACAAGAGTAGAAGACAAATTTAAGTAACTCCAGGTGAATGGAAACTAAGGCTCCTGCTGGAAAGAACTGAAGTTTGGATTTGGGATGGGCTTTTTGTCTCATTATGGGAGAATTTGATCTCTATCTCGTTACTGTGGTCCTGCCTTCAAGGCCTCAGGTAATAGGGATCTATGCGATCTTCTGCTGGCAGCAGTGGGATGAGTGGGGAGGGGCAGAGTTGTTTGCTTACTCTGTCTCCTCCCCCTGCAGACATTGCTGTGGAATTGCTCCAGAAGGCAGCCCCCAGCCCTATTCGCCGGCTCCAGAAGAAATACGTAGCCCATGTGTCCCGGTGAGCCTGGAATTGAGGGGACAGGATGCAGGTGTTTGGATCCTAGAAAAAAGGGAAGGGTTATCCATAAAGAGAAGATATAGAGACACAGCATGAGCATTAGAAGAGTTAACAAGAGCTGAAAGGCCCTTGGGTTTAATTACCGATCCTTTGCGCCACGCAGGGAGGCGTGCATCTCCCCGTGTGCTATGATGCTAGCTCTCGTGTACATTGAGCGGCTTCGGCACCGAAACCCGGACTACCTACAGCACGTGTCCTCCTCTGACTTGTTCCTGATCTCTATGGTAAGGCACCCCCTCCCCTTTGTTTCCCTGGTGACCTAGGAGCCCAGGGCGAGTTCTCTTGACACCATCTCCGGTTCCTCTGCAGATGGTGGCTAGTAAGTACCTCTACGATGAAGGGGAGGAGGAGGAGGTCTTCAATGATGAATGGGGAGCTGCAGGGGGTGTGGCTGTGCCCGCTCTCAATGCCCTGGAGAGGGGCTTCCTGAGTGCCATGGTGAGTAGCTGTTCTCTCTCTTGCTCTGTTCCCCTGGCCCAGCTTTACGTTTCTGTCACTCCTCGCCTTTTCCCTCTCAGCTTTCTGTTTCTCCATTTCTTTCTGCCTGCCCTCCTTGTGTCTTTCCTTGTTTGTGTCTTTCCTTTCTAGTCTGGACTAACTACAGCCCTTAGATGTTCCAGATGTGGTGAGCCCAGAAATGGAGCATCCACGCTTCCTCATTCCTCCAGGCCCGGCAGGGTGCCCTCTGAGTCAGAGCTTATCTAACTGGGTTCTGATTATTTATGTGCCTCCAGACTTTCTCTACTCTTAGACTCTGAGCTCCTTGTAAGCCTGCTATGGGCATGGACCGTTGCAGGATTATTCTCTCCCTATGCTCTTAATGGGGGGTGCAATGTGAATCCAGATACATGATGATTAAATGAGTTAATAGATGAAAGTTCTTGGAAGAGTACTTGACACATAGTGCCAACTAAGTGGTACCCATAGTGGTGGTTGCAGAGCTGTTGCAGGTCTGGTTATTGAATAACTGTGGGCCACGTCTGAGCCTGGTTTGGTGCCCTTCTCTTCACACCCACAGGATTGGCGTCTCTACACTGATCCTCGGGAGATCTTTGAGGTGCTGAGCTGGTTAGAGAGCTGGTAGGTTCTAGGAGTTGGGAGGAGGGGCTTAAGGGCTGAGACCTAGGCTGGAAGAGCTAGCCTGAGATGAGGGTCTGTGTAACTGGGGGGAGGGAGGAGACGGGAAAGAGAATCGCCCAGGGCAGTGCTCCTCAAACCTGCCCGCCCTCTTTGTAATCAGTCACCTTTGGTAAGCTCCTCAGAAATACAGATCTTGGTCTCACCCTCAGTTTCTGGGTCAACCCGCAGCCTCGCATTCTGTACTTTTAACATGT
>PVKM010042982.1:0-12644 GCA_004027735.1 Carollia perspicillata
GTTTCTCTTACAAGAGTATTCTGAAGATTGAATGAGTTACTGCATGTAAAGTATTTACAAAGGTACTAGCATGTAGTCAGTGCTACAGAAGGAGTAGTTATTGTATTGTTGTTACAATATTTACTGTTATTTTCCGAGGCTAAACAAGCATTTTTGCTTTAGCTGTATCTTACCAGTAGGGTTATCTGTCAGACCTTTTGGGGAGCAGTGTGATGTCACGGAGAACGCTCTTGCTGTCCTCTTTCCCAGGAACCACTCACTTCACCTATGAGACACAATTTTCATATTTGTAAATTGTGAGCAGGGTTGTTGGAATCGATATAGTTTGACTTCAGACTGGCTCTACCATTCTAAAGTATCAGAGGGTGACGTGATAGAAGAACATGCTATGGAACACTTGTAGAAATACTTGAGAAATTATTTTGTGAGGCTTAATTTGTGCTAAAAACTCATTGACTTATCTCTAGGAAGACATATCTTCCCAAGATTTGTGGAGACTGTTTTAAGGTTGGTTTCCTGATTCTGATTGGGACTGTTTTAATTTTATCATTGGATACTTCTAAACAAAGAATGAAATATAAGGCAAATCATTCTCTAAAATAAGCTCTTCTCTTAAGATGTAGAAAACAGAATGCCAATATGAGAGGGAGGATTTAACGTAGTCAAACTAAAGATATTAGCAGAAGGGGCCTAGGCAGAGGTGAAGTTACAACATCCAGAAGAGGTTAAGGAATGTAGCAACCACATGGATGGTTTAAAATGATGGATTACATAAAGGAACATTCCCAACAGGATGCATGAGGAAGGGTGTGAAGATAAGTGCATATTTTAAGGGTCGGAATAAGCATTGCATATTTGGAAGGTCTCAGAGTTTAAAAAGAGATCTGCTCAGCGTGCAGCCAGCTGCTCACCTCCCATGATGGAGGAGAAGAAACGTGCTTACGCAGAAGTGCAAGGAATTTTGGTTCATCTTTCTAAACAGTCAAGATTATCAAATATTGATTTGTTTTGTATCCTCTCAGCCCTGGTAATACTGAAAAATGGCTTAAGTGCTCGTCAGCCAGAGAGGTTGTGGTGCAAACACAGTGACGGGTTCATGACCTCTGATTATCTGCAGTTTGGTTTGCTTTATATTGTAGTGTTTTCAGAGAACTTTCTTATTTGAAAGTATGTCATTTTCTCTTGGACTCTTTTCCCCTGACACCTTTTCCCTTCATTTTCTGCACAGGCTTTATTTTTATTTTTTTCTACTTATTACTTTGTTTATCAACATTTTCCATGCCTGAGGTCCTCCCAAGTGCTGTGATTCTATTGTGGATGCATCATAGAGGTTCCTCTTAGATAAGAGATATACTTGCCTCTTAAACGTGTTTAAAAAATGGGATATATTATTGATTATGTTCCACAGATTGTTAATACTAGGCATTGCACTAAGCCCCGGAGATTCAAAGTTGAATAAGGTATGATTTCTATCCTGCTGAGATTTACCATGTAGTGGGTCAAAGACAGATAGGACTACAACTGAAATGTAAGAAGTGATATAACAGAAATGTGTACAAGTGTCTTAGCACTAAGGGGGGAGTTGTCTTGGGAGGATGTGTTTATCAACAAATATTCCCACAAATCTTGCAGGGAGCCTGTTTCTAGTATAGCCCCTGAGGAAGGAAACACCTACTAAGAAGGGCTCCTGGTGGCTAACTGGGCTCAAGTCAGAAAACAAAACAAAACAAACAAACAAATAAAAAACGAAACAGCCTAGCAGCCATTTCTACACAGGGGCCTCTCATACAAATGGCACTTCAGGAAGAAGCCTTTACTGAACTACCTGCCTCTGCACTGAACTTCCTGCCTGTGTTCTGTTTCTGCCATCTGAGCCAGCCCTTATAAAGGAGTTCCTAGAATCCTATTTTAACCAATAGGACTTAGGCTTTCCCCATCCAATCGGAGCTGTGCAGCTATATTCCCGCCCCCCCATCAACATCTTCCCTGACCAACCAGAATGGCTCCATTCTGACCAATCAGGACAGTCCCTTTAGACCAATTAATTTGCAGAAAATTTGTAGTTCTCATTTGCATGAAGTTGGCCCAATCAGGGACCAGAGTGGAGCCTTCTGCTTATATAAAAGTCAGCTCCCATCTGGCTCTAAAAGCAACTTTCCTTTTTTCATGAAAGACTGCATTTCTCAGGCTGAGCTGAAACACTGAAGCTATCCTGTTGGAGCAGAGTGGAGCACAGGGCAAAGCAGGCCAGCACAGAGCAGAACAGCAAGGAACAGAGTGGAGCTGAATAGTCTGGCCCCAGGGCTGCCTCACAGCCCCACTATTGTCCCAGCCTTGACACAAGTGAGCTGGTTACTCTGAAACAAAAGTCTCCTCCTTCACCAACCCCCTAACTGGGGATTCCTGTTCAACAACCTCCATCAGTTGACACTGAGTAAAGGGAAGTGATGGGGTATTTGTCACTGAGAAGTGCTTTATTGCAGCCTTAATCCACCTGGGTCAAATGATCACTGCTTAGGGGAGCTGTTGGCAGCTGCTTCCCAGAAACAACTCCATACCATGGGGGAGAAAGCCCAAATTTTTGTAGACAAGTAGCTGTGTCTGCCACATTACCTCCTGAGGATATTTTGAAATTAAGTTAGGTGATAAATGCAATAGCACCTAGCAAGAAATAGGCACTTAAGAAACGTATATTTTTAAAAAGGGAGAGTTTCTCCACTAAGAGAAACCCTGTGTCAGGGGTACGGGGGAAAGTTAGAGGAGGCGTGTTCCTGGGTTAAAACACACTTTGGAGAAATAACAACAAATGTAAAGTGTAGGTTTTATTTGGATCCTAATTTGAAAGTATCAACTCTAATATGACTGTTTTGAAACAACTGGGAAAGTTTGATCATGAACTGGGTAACAAATGGATCAAGGACCCACTGGCAAATTTGTAGTGGTGGAAATAACATTATAGTTATGTTAGAAAATGTCTATCTTTTTTAGAGATGTATCCTGAAGTATGCCTGAAATTTGAGATTTGTTTTAAAAGTCTTCCACAAAGCAATAAAAAGAAGCTGATGTAAATGTGGCAAGTTCTTGATATTGTTAAATGTAGGCAATGGCTATGTGGAGGCTCATTGACCTGTTCTTTCTGTTTTTCCATGTGTTGGGAAATGTTTATAACTAAACTCTTCTACTCTCCCTCCCCCACTCCCAGTGAGCTGTTTATGACTGCATTGGTGGCTCAGACATGTGACTATTGGCAGCATGCAGGATTTAAGTAGAAAGAGGAAGACAATGTGTTTCTGTGAAGTTTAGAGCTAAAAAAATATATGTGCAGTATTTTTTATTTTTCTGTGTGAACTTAGGTGTAACCCTCCAGTGTACACCCACAAAGCAGATTTCTCTTTAAAAGCAGAGAGGTAGATTTCTTTAGCTTCAGTTATGGCCAGAAACTCAGCTCAGAGTTCATTGGCAGGAATGAATAATTTTTGTGGGTATAATTTGTAACCACTACTATGAACATAGATGATTTTTAAGGTAGTGTCATAAATCTCTTGTTTATTCCTGTTGTTTTATCATTTGCTGAATCACATTCAAAGTGTTTCAGTGTAATATTCTTACGTTAATGAAATTTATGTCTGTTTAAGAAGCTTTAAAAGGAAATGTGATTAAATTTCGTGTATTATTTTCCCTGAGTTCTCCTCAAGCTAAAATCAGTTTCCAGACTGCAGCCTGGATAATTGTAAAGTTCTCGTTCCCAGTCAGGTGTTGCCATCGTTTTAAACAAACAAATTAGGCTTTAAGATTGGATCTTATCAAACCAGCCATTTAATTCCCTATTTGTTGTGCTTTACAGTCGCAGAGTGTTATGGCTTTTATTTGTTCCATTCAAATAATTATTTCTTTCTCACAACAATACTCTGGCATTGGTAGCATTATCTCCACTTGACTGATGAGAAATTGGAAGTTCTAAGAGGAGAGGTGACTTGCCTAACGTCATCCAACCAGTTAGCAGCTTAGGTAATATTTTTATTCAGTTCTGACTCCAAATTTTCCCAATTATCGAATATCTACAAACAAGAAACTGGTAGAAATAAAAGTAACTTACATGCGTTCTGGAGATTTGCAGTATTTTAGTTAATGGGATATTTGCTCTTACAAATGCTTTGGGGATAAGAGAATTCATATACTAATTTTTGGCAGACTTTCATATAAAGGAATATAACACTGCCCGTAACAGAA
The DNA here is from genome assembly GCA_004027735.1 of Carollia perspicillata. Classification (NCBI taxonomy): domain Eukaryota; kingdom Metazoa; phylum Chordata; class Mammalia; order Chiroptera; family Phyllostomidae; genus Carollia; species Carollia perspicillata. The sequence goes on from PVKM010042982.1 coordinate 4,231, forward strand.
ACAGCCAACTTTTAAGAGAAATAGCTTTATGAGTGTTCCTTTTTCACACTGGTACTTTAAGTAAGGGTGCAAGCTATGATTTTCTTATTGAGGTGGAATTGACATATAACATTATATTAGTTTCAGGTGTATAACATAATGATTTAATATGTGTATATATAGTTGACCATTGAACAACATGGTTTGAATTGCATGGGTCTACTTACACGTGGATTTTTTCTAATAAATAGACAGCCAGCCTTCCATATGCCTGGGTTTCATATCCATTAATTCAGTGGACCATGGGTCAAAAACAGTATCTTTGATCTATGGTTGGGAATCTGCAAATGTATACAGGAAGGGCAACTCCTGTTTCCTTTGGACATTTTAGCTAAGGGACTTGAGCATCTGCAGATTTTAGTATCCAAGGGTGGTCCTGGACCCAATCCTCTGCATGATACAGAGGATGATTGCAGTTACATTTGGGAGGAGTCAAAAGTTATACAGAGATTTTCTATGGTGCAGGGGTTGGTGCCTCTAACCCCCAACCTGTTCAAGGGTCAGCAATGAGTGATCATATTGCAAAACGATCACTACAGTAAATCTGGTTAACATCCATCTCCGTACACAGTTACAAATTCTTTTTTTTGTGATGAGAACTTTTAATACGTATTCTCTTAGCAGCTTTTAAATATGCAACACAGTATTATTAACTATGGTCACCGTGCTGTACATTACATCCCCAAGACTTACTTATTTTAAAACTGGAAGTTTGTACTTTTTAACCTTTAAAAGTGAGCAAAAATGGGTGAGGGAGGTCAAAAAGTATACATTTAAAACTGACAGTTAATGGGTCTTTAAATGTGAAACCGGATACCCTTTTCAGTTAGGCTACATTGCTGAATCTCACATAGGACAGTAACATCTGATGATCATCACATCACCTTAACTACAAAAAGCAGGTGTTTCAGTATAATAATTAAGGAACGTTATATGACACAGGACCTGTTGAGTGAAATAAAAAGACAGATACATGTACGTATCATTCTTATAAGAAGGAGGTATATTTATATTAAAACTATTATAGAATGGACAGACTATTAAATATAAAATATGAAATATAAAAATATAGTCATATTTTATATTTAATGGAAGGTAGAGGACAGGTAGGTTAGTTAGAATTCCTTGAAGATATTCTTTTTGTAATATTACTCGGAGCAATGTAAATATTTAAATTAATTAAAAAATTAAATGTAAAAAAGCAGTCCCTAAAAGTCAAAAACAAAGTGAAACAAATAATCTACATAATAAATTGGGAGCATGCTAATAGAAAAGAACTTGTGAAAACTTAAAACAATGGTAATTTGACTATGCCTGTCTAGGGATACACACCCAAAGAACAACCACCACCAACAGCAAAAACACACAGAGAACTGAAATTACTTATTGTGAGTGTGCTGTTGGGGGGCAGGGGTAATCATACTGCGATCCTGAGGCAAGTATTGTGAGATAAAACAGATTCCTCGGTGCCCTTGCAAATGGGATTTGGGGACTTCAGAGCAGGAAGATGAAGTTGAAAATCCGTGAAGAATGGGATTAACAGAAACCTTGTAGTACTGAATTTGAATGACAACATCAGCATGAACCCCTAATGCATCTTTAAAAGTATTTTCCGGCTCTGTCCAGCAAAATGGCTTGGAAACTGAGTAATTGCCTAGCAACGAGCAGCCCTGGTCACCAGACTGTGGTGCCTTAATGCCATCTCCACCTATCAGGATCTCAGATGCTTGGAGAAACTGTTGATCAGGAAGTAAAAGAAGAGGTGGAAAGAATGATGAAGACCACTAACTAGGTTTGTGTCTGAAGGACTCAGTAATCAACATGAATCGGCTCTTACTAAGCAAAGGGAAGAATCTGATTATCAATAGGGTGATATCTGCAATGGATTGAAAACACATCAGATATTTTAAAACACAAGTTTATGATGATACTTAAAAAAAAAATAGACCCCTCAAGGGCCACCCGTGCAGGAACTTGCAAACCAACTATTTTCAGTATTTTGAAAAAAATGAAGAAATGAAGCAATTTTCTTTCTTTTTCAGGAGATCAAGAATTGACAAGAAGACTTTGTGTTAGAAATATTTTCATTTCACAGTAATGGGTTCATATAATGCCCACCACGCAGCTGCTAATGTCACAAAGAGATGAGAAGGCATCATGTGCTCCCTGATCGAAGTCCACAGTATCATCCATGACCTACTCTTGACAAAGAGTAGACCTCAGTTTGAGCAAGCCTTTACGGCTGATTGCCAGTTTACAGGGAGAGAAGACTATCAGAAGAATACACTAAAAGACACCATGGGGATGCAATCAGAGAAGTCATGCTTGTAGAGAGCTCTAACATACAAATAACCTGGTTTCTGAAACAAATGGCGAGACAAAAACAAAACAAAACAAAAATGTGATGAGGGATTAGGAGTAAAATGGTCTTAAAAGATGTATCAGTCAATTGCAGTGTATGGGCCTTATTCAGATCTTGATTCAACTATACAGTTAATGATAATAAGGAATTATCAACAGTATTGTTTTATACAAATCCACATCTTTTAGAGATATACTGAAATATTATGGATGAGATGATATTATTTTGGGGATCTGCTTTAAAATAATCTATGGGGAGGAGAAATGACAGGTAAAACATGATGATAATAATTAAAACAGGATGATATCAAAACTATTCTGTCTTTTGTGTATGCTTTAAATTTTTTATAATATGATGGGTAAAAAAGAGTATCATTTAAGATCAGTCTCAGAGATCATGTTGGGGAGATAGGTGGTCATTTATGTGAAATAATTCACTACAAGAAGGGCTTCAGGTTAAGGATTCCACCCCATTTTCAAGAGTACATTCTTAATAAGGCGTTGTTAACATTTATCAAGTATTAAGTTTTGTGCCACCAGACAGTTGTTCTAGTCACTTCACATATGTTATCTTCTTCAAATTTATGAGAATCCTCTGAAAAAAATTCTGCTGTCTTCACTTTCCACATCGTGCTGAGAGATTAAATATCTCAAATCAAGACACAGCTAGTGGAGGAGGGAGACAGACTTGCAATGCAGCTCTTTTGATGGTCGTGCTGGTGGGCTCCCCCCACTCCGTGCAGTCTGAACAGCGTGGCGATTTCCAGTGACAGTGCCTGCAGTTTTATATCTATATGAACTGTGTACATAGATGAAATGGAAGTGTATATTTCCATTTTAATGATCAGCATTCTTTGTTCAAATTCAAGTCTTTTGGGGGAGATTGTAATTTGCATGTTGGCTAAATAAGAAACTCCAAACCTAGTTAGCCTGCTCCAAGGCAATACTCAATCTTTAACGAGGCAAGCTGTTCCCCTTCCCCACAAGATAGGGGGAGAAAAGCACAATTTTGTTTTAATATTCCTCTTAATAAATTGTTTCAAGGCAGTTTTCCCTGATATAGGGTATTTGCATAGCACGACGTGCTCCTGGAAGGAAGGAGAAGGAGGGTAGTGACCTCACAACGGGAGACCTCCTTATCATGCATGTGCACAAAGGTCATGGGGGTGAGAGGGGGGCGGGATGCGGGGCACTCACAGCCAATAAGAGATGGCATTTTGGTGCTAAGTAATGCAGACAGCCCTTGGATAAAATTCTGATGTTCCCCAAAGGAGATAGCTCCTTCATCTAGGATCCAGGGGAGCTAATGAAATATTTCAAAAAGTGAATGCTCAAGTCCACCTTTGGACTGTCAACAACGTTCTGTGTAAGTAATCTTCAGGTGGGTAAATTAAAAACCTCAAGTCAGTGAACTCTTTTGTAAAGTGACCCTCTCCATTTCTGGGAGCAACTGTAATTTGTGATAACTGATGCTTTATTGGTAAAATAGCAGCCCAGGAGTTCGATGACTGACTCCAAACAAAACTGAAGAGATTTGGGAAGCCTTGGCTAAGCCAGGCATCCTTTATCTCCCGCTCCACTGAAATGGAGGAAACTTGGACACTGTTTCTGAAATTAATGATACACATAAAACATAATGAAGCAATCCTTTAAGGAAGGTAAAAGAAATACTAGGAAGTTTAATTTCTAGTCAGCCAATGATTATTTAGAAATTGGCTAGAAATTTCCAAGTATGAGAGTACGTGTCTTTCAAACTTTAAAATTAGTTGTTTTCACCCTTTCCTGTGGGTGGATTTTCCTATACCCCCAGCAAGGATAACTAAGTTAAATTCTTCATAGTTTCTATCTCATGGAGGAAAGAGAAATAAATTAGCATGGTGTATAGCATTCTGTTCTTTGGCTTAAATCTAAAAATAATATGCTCAGAGATGTTTCTTATTTACTATGCAGTTTTTAAACAGTTTCCTGATATATGTAAGGTCAGAGAGATTTTCAATTAAAGTAGGGATTGCTCCATACTTTAAAGCATGATTAACTTTATCAAGAAGCTAATGTTAGCTCTCTGATATTCCTTGTAAAACTGTGTGTCACTGATTAAGCTCTGCCAACCCAAGTCACTAACACCACGGATATTTTAATTCTGAGCATTGTGTACTAACCCAACTTACTACATATTTTTAAAAGTCGGTTGATGGAATGTAAAAAAAAATTGTAAAAGAATGAAAACTGGGATTTTCTTCTAGATCTTTAAATATATCTAAAAGTAATAAATAAACATATCTATATTTTATATTGTTTGTGCTTTATGCTTGAGGGAGAAGCTATAGCTATCTCTTTATATAAAATTTATAAGTGTAAAATGATGGTATACAAGAGTAACTTACATGTGTAAGATTTAACGCACACAGCGTGGTCCAGTCATTGGTGATGAAGGTGGCACTGATACTCTGTAAAACTCACTGCCACTGTCACCCAGGACATTTGCATCTGCCCCGACGCCCTTTTTGCCTTCGGGAGCTGGCCTCACCTCCCGCGTAATGATAATGATGGAAACCATCCGGGCTGAGTTTCCTCCTAGCCCTCCAATTTTCCCAACAGTTCTCTGCATCCATAGTGTCCTTCTCAGGATTTCTCTTCCCTTCAACACTTTCTTGTCCACTCTATTCTACATCTGATCCCCACCTCCTCCTTCTGGGGATTCGCTGCCTTAGTTAACCCTCTTCAACTTAATTGCAGGCTCTCTGTGCTGTCTTCCAAGTCTTCCAAGTCTTTCTCTCTAGAAAACATTTGTTAGTTGCCCTCAATGGCCTCCTCCCTTCCTAGTCAGACCCCTTTTCTGTGAGATTTATGATTGGTCTCTCTTCAGTTCTTACTCATTTTCTTTTGAACTCCCCTGCACACACAGCCCCCTTGTTACATACTTGCACATCAGGTCTTGTTGAAGCCGATGACACCCCTGGCTGTGTCCTCACCCACTTCTCTCTGTGTTTTAGGCCCAGTTTCTTCTCCTACATATCCAGTCAGATCCCGCCCAGCCGTGTTCCTGTCTCATCCAAGACAACTCAAGGTCATACTGATTCCTCTTGCCTCTATTCTGATCGAATATTCAGTGTAACTTGGCCTAAAATGATGAACATTTGTTATTATTTCCTCAGTAAGATTTTCAGTTTCTCAGGACTGGAACATGTGCTTCTCTCCTCTATTCCTGTGCTCAACCAGAGCTAGAGAAATATCGAGAGTCTAATGGTTATTAAATATTAGACGTGTATAAGCGTATTCTTTTGGGGAGAAAACCTCACTTCAGTGTTAGGTGGGTTGTAGCATTATAGAGGTATTACCCTACAAAACTATTGCTTTTTAAACAGTGATTCTCTTTAGTTAAGTGTTCACTGACCATTCTTCATGGTATGTAGCATTTTATTAGGTGACATAGTTTCTGTAATTAAGTTTTAGAATATTCAAACAATTCTAGAAACTGAAAATCTGTTTACAGATTTAGCCATGGTCTAGATACATTATTAGGCCAAACAACACAGGCATGGGTACATAAATAGTAAGGGTGCTGTATATTAAATATGTAAATGCAAGTGAAAATAGGGTGGGAGTAGTGGTAAGGTGTCAAGTTTGGGATGATATTGAGTTAACCAGAGTGACTGGTTTCCCTGGAGGAGATGGATTTCAAATAGTTCTGACTTCAGAGTGTAAACACGGAAGACCAGCCCAGTGAGAACAGCTTGAGTTCAGGATCAGAGACAGAAGGCACAGAGAGGCAGGATGGGGGATAAATCCAGAGATGTAGGCTTAACATAGAAAACAGGCTAATGTAGGCTTAATGTAGAAAACAGGCTGATGTAGGCTTAAACTAGAAAACCAGATATTGTTTTTCTCTCAACAAACTAAATTATTGTCACATCTATACATGTGTTACATCATTCTCTCCTATAATTAGAAGCATTGACATAATGGTTATACTTCCCATTTTGAATTTGAGACTGCAAAATAAAACCGTGGCATGTGCAGAACATTGCTTCCTGATCTTGAACTGTCTGCCTTGCCCCCACTCCACCACTTGTGACCTTTTCCTTCCTGTGCACACTGCTGACATCTGTTCCGGCTGCTGCCACAGCTGCCTGGCCACACGCACTGTGGCTGGTGTAGATTCTGGGATGCGATCCGTGTGCTTGGTGTGTGGCAGCGCTCCCTGAACAGGTGCATCCCCTTTCTTCCTGGTGACAGGCTAGGAGTACAGCGGAAAGAGCCTAAAATTTGATGCTTGACAGGTCTCGATTGAATTCTGATTTTTTCACTCAACCAGCATTTGACTTTGCAATTTTCTTATCATCTTGGACTCTTGCTCCTCATTTGTAAAGAAAGGGGTACCAATGTCTACCTCTAAGGTTATTGGGGGAGTGTGAGAAAATGTTCCATACACATAGCCTGGCTTCTGCCAGAATGGGTGCTTCTCGTCAACGTTTTTCAATGTGCCCTTCCTAGAATACATGCATTAGAATCACTTGAAATGCAGATTCTGGGAGTTTTATTTAATTCAAAACTACAGGGATCGCCATAAGTATCTGCATTTTAAATAAGTTGACCCCATGAGTCTTAGGTACTCTGAGTTAAAAAAGCTCTGGGCTCTGTGTTCATTCTCCTGTCTTCTTTTGTATCTTTCTTTCTCCTTTTTTCTCCCCCACCCCATCTTTTTAAATAATAGAATATGCATAAGGCATATCTCTCATCAGGTTATTTTTACTTTTCAGAGTTTCACATTTCTCTTATGTAAAAAGAAAAGTCTCTACTTCTTCATTCGCTGCTTAGAATAAATTATTGAAATGGTATCAATAACTTTGAAAAGGCACACACACAAATCATAGCTATAATAGGAATCATTAGAGTTGAAAGTATTTCTCTTTATTAAGTACAAGATGCAGTAAGATTCATGTGTGGCTTAAAGCAGAAGGCAAATTGCTCAAGATCGAGACCTAAGGTGAAGTGAAGAAAACAAACTTTAAGGCGTGTAGGGGATGCCCAGAATTTGTAATCAATATAATACAACTTTTGTCTATATTTCAAAAAAAATCAAAATCAATTAAAAAATTTACCATGAACAAAAATCAAAATTTTTCCTAGAGATACAATTAGTAATAAAAAAAGATTTTTCAGGTTACAATATGGTTTTCCATGGCATTGTCACTAAAATGTTGCATTAACATATTGCTTATCTTGATTTTTGAGATTATCTTGATTAATGAGACAAGTGCCTTAGTCACCTCACTGAAGTCCTGACCCTGGCTTATCTCCGTGCTGAGTCATTTTAGTGTTAGTTATCTAAAAACAGAACAGTTCATTTCTATCCACATTTTGTCAAAATCTCCACTTAAACTTTTAAGTGACATTTGTATAAATACTCTCTTTTCTGGTACAGATTCTGAGAAATAAATATCCACCCTTTGAGAATATCTTTATGGATGTTAGGGATTCAGAAATGTCTCAGGAAGAAACATCATTTTGCAAATAACAATATCACCTAAAGATTGTATTAGATACAAGAGGAAGCAAAACTTCAAATCTGGTGTTTCATGCTCATTTTTGATGGTTCTCAATAAAGACTGGAAAACTAGGAGTCAACAAAAGGGAAAAATGTTCAAGTAGATAAGAATCAGCCTGGCAAGAGAAGTGATCAGGGAAGGAGATTTTGTATAATTAAATGTCAGTTTGCATTTTGAAATATTGCCTGTTGCCTCCCACTCAGTCACCAAGTGAGATGTGAGGGAATGTTCTCTCTGCAGGCCTAGAGCCAGCAGCAGCCCTTGGCTTTGCCACGAAGGGTGCGTTGTGAGTCAGAAGGATCGGAGCAAATCATTGTCCCAAGGCAATAAAATACTGCTTGCAAATAGTCGCTATGATTTTCCCCTATAAGAAAAACAAACAACAGGAAAGTGAGGCTGCATGATATGCTTTTGGAATTTTAGAACACACAGGAATTTTAGAGGTCATCTAGTTCATTCTCTCTT
>PVKM010042983.1:0-12643 GCA_004027735.1 Carollia perspicillata
CAGCGGCCAAGAAGCGGAATGAAATATTCTCCTAACCTATTTGCAATAGAAAATTACTGTTCAGTGACTCCAGAAAAAACCATCGTATGTATCATCCTAATTGTTTATTAAAAGTGTCTCATTTCTTCTTCCTCTCACTGTGTCAGACGGAATAAGTCGTTATTTCAAAAATGTGCTGTAAAATTTGCATTGTAATTCTTTGACACACTGCCAACATTTATTAGATGCTCAGTAGACACTACAGAGCAATCATTTATCAGGTCAAGAGAATACTGTTTGGAAAAATCACCAGGTATATATTTAAGAAATCTTGTAATACATGAATGTTTTCGAATAAATGCAATTTTCTTTTTATAAGCCATAAGTAATGTCACAGTTCATGTTAGAGAATGACAGTCACTTAACTCTCCTAAAAGAGACTCTTTTAGATCAAGCTAAATGTTACTCTTCTTGAATTGGCACTGTTGTCAAATTTGTGGATTGTTGTCCTTCAGCAAGGGAGACCGCAGGACTGCCTGAGCGCCGGCACAGGAAGGACCCAGGTTCTGGGGAAGTTAGAAGGCACAGCTCACAGCCAGAGCAGGGCCTGGACGCGTGGTCCTCAGTCTGCCGCTAACTTGATCTCGGGACAAACATTTTAGTGAGTCAGATTCTTTTTCTGGTTATTAATTCCTGTTGCCACTTTAACAAATTACACACATTTAGTGGCTTAACACAAATTTGTTCTCTTGTAGTTCTGGAGATCAGAGTGTGAAGTAAACCTCAGCAGCTAAAATCAAGCTGTCAGCAAGGCTGTGTCCTTCTGGAGGCTCCAGAGGAGGCCTTGCTCCCTGCTTCTTGCACTCCTAGAGGCTGCCGACATTTCTTGGCTCCTGCCGACGTCACAACAATCTTTGCTTCTGTGGTCACATTGCCCTCTCGTCTACTGTAGTCAAAACTCTCTCTACCTCCCTCTTATAAAGACATTTGTGATGAAATTTAGGACTCACCTGGAAAATCCAGCAGTCTCCCTTTCTCAAAACCCTTAAATTCAATTGCATTTCTACAGTCCGTTTGCTATATAATGTAACACCCACAGCTTCCAGGGATTGGGACCTGGACATCTCAGGGTGTTATTATTCAGCCTACCCTTTGCCTTTCAAAAGCTTTTTCATATCCAGACTATGTATTGACTTTTTTTAAAAAACAAAGAATAAAATACTGGCTTTCCCAGGAGGGAAAAATAAGGCATTCAGAAGGCCGTCGATGGGGGAATGAGGGGTAGTTTGGAAAGGTTCTGATTTCATCTCTGAAGTGTGGCTCGTGAGGTTTGGTTATCAACATACAGTGTGTCCTGCCACTGTGAGCTGTGTTCGTTTGTGTATCCAAATCCACTGATAGGGTTTTGAGGTATGAGAACCATCACAGGATTCCCTTCGTCTTTCACAAAACAGGTCTGTGGGCAACGAACGGTCTAATCGACTGTTTCCACGGTGCCCCAGCTGCACCGCCTTCATCACTGTGTGACCCTAGTGGACTAGGGTCAGGCTGCAAACCTAGCGAATTACTGTTTAGAGTGGAACCGATTCTTAATCTGCTTGAAATTAGAAACAGATAAATTCATCTCCACCTCCTCCAATTATTGTATCTTTCCTTATAACTCTGGGTTGAGAATAGTTTAAACCCTCATTCTGGTGGCTTTTAGTTTTATCAGTTACATTAAAACCCCTCAGAGTCATTTAATTTTATGGAGTTCAATGGTAATATCCAGATGCATTCCCTCTGAAATAGATTTTTACCTTGTATTATAAAGATTGAGCTTCCATTTTTAACACATATGTTCTTAGTGCTCATGCTAATTTCACCACTTATCTTTAAAATTGGCATATCATTGTTGTTGTTATTATTATTGTTATTATTATTATTGTGTATTGACCAAGTTGAATGCCTCATTCGTGAAGGATTGCTGTCAGAGTTATATAATGCAAGAACAATGGGTGAATGTTGCTCATTTTAAATGTAAAATTATAAATCAATTATAGTGGTGGCTAAAACTCCTTCATGACATGTCACAATTTACTTCCAATGACATTTAAACCTATCTTACATGCTGAACAATCTGTAATAAATTATGATTTTTTTTTTGCTTCTGAAATGAAGCTATAATTATGACAGTTGAATTCTTGTTCTGGGAAATAAGGTGGCATTTAATTCCTTGAGAACAAATGACACTCACAAAAGAACAGTTAATTATTCTCAGCTGCAGAGGAAGGGAGGAGGGGAGAGAAAAATTATAAAAAAGAACATGGTAGTGCTTTATGTGAAGTATCTATTAACTAATTCTTAACTAAGGCTGAACTACAATTGAACTTCTGAGGCTGTCCCTGAGCCCAGGTAACAATTCTTATTTTAATTTTCAACAAAACTGAAGCAGAAGGAATTAGCAAACTGAAATGTTCTTTTTTCCTTGTACATTATAAATAATATTGCACAAAGGTTCTCCCACTCAGACTTAGTTCCAAGGATACAGTTCTACCCTGGGAACCCAGTTCAATCAGATCCAGGGTGGGTAGCAAGGTTAATTACAGCTGTCCTAATTCAGGTCTTTCACTGCTACAGTCATTCAATCCATATTGCAAATAAAGAGAAAGAGAAGCATTGTAGCCCCAGAATGTTATTTTTGTTGTTGTTTGTTGCTAGTTTAAACAACAAATACGCTGGTATTGGCTTTTCTCTGATGGCCCTTTCCTGTTCATTCTGGCAGGATGCCTCAGCGCAATTGAACACGCCAGCAAACAGGAGGCCACTCTTCCTTGCTAGTCCTGACACCATCAGCTGCGATGTTAGCAGCCTGCTATTAGAGATGCCTCTTTCTTTGACTTCTCTTTCTTCCTTGGGAGGAATAGATACTCTGGAGAAGGGCCCTGCTGAGTGGAATTCCCCATTTTGACTGCAATTAGGGGTTGTGACTTGATTGATTTGGGGGCTCTCTGAAATGTAGCAGGATCAACACAGTTGCACACAAAACAAGGCATAATCCATTGGGTTAAATTAACGTTAAATCAGAGATGATTGGATTAATTGCTATTACATTTTATCTTCTGTGCACATGTGCTGTTGGCAGGCTTTCAGAGCCTTTTTAAAATTAGCTTGGAACTACATGGAAATGGTACAGGTGCAAATGATTTGTGCGCTGGGTCTTTCAAGTACACAGTGGGCTCATAAGAAGGTGCAATTTTTTTCAAATCATATTTTGGATGTGATTTACAAAAAAACTGCACCGAGACTAAACTTGGCATCTCTATGTAGAAGCCATAGATCCATTAAATGGCAAAAGGACCCTGTTGGCTAAAGATAACATAGAAAACAGATCCTTTTTGTGTGGTGGCCTTGGTACTGTCCCTGTTTTCAGTTTTGTTTGCCTTACCTGGTTTTCTGCCCTCGTGGGAGTCAGCAGGATCCTCGACACTGGTGCCCGAAAGCACTTAGTGTGGCTTCTGATACCTGGAAAAGAGTCCTGAAAAGCTACAATGCTTCAGCAAGTGTTATGTTGTTTGTTAACAGGCTGAATCTGTTGACTAGAAATAGGGTGAGATGTGCAACTGAAACCTCAGTGAAATGATCAAGTCAGGGTCATAGAGCAAAGAACCAAAGACTGGATCTTTTTATGGGCTCATTTGCCCATCAGCCAGTGCAGGCTCACTTCCAAGCTGACGGTATCGAAACCTTTCAGTCACCTGGGGGAAAGTTTAGGTTATTATGCTTTAGGAAGCAGGGCGAATCAACAGCTCTTTTAAAATCGTCATGCATGCCGGTATCATAGGGGAGAGAAAGTTTGTTCTGGGGCTGATCATATTTTGGATCAACACAAATAAATGGCTGAAAGCATGATGATTTCTAGTCCCTGGCTTGCTGAGCACTGCCAGCCACGCCAGGCTCCTGACAGCGAGCACCTAACATCGTCAGCACGTTCCGTCCCGGGCGGTCTCCCTTCTGCGAGCCTTGTATTTTATGCGTTTGTTTTCGTCTCGTGTCCCTGACCTGAGTTTCTCGGTTTCTTCTCTAGTCTTATCATCCCCGGGGCTGGCCCTGTTTAGACTGGTGACTTTCTGCACTTTCCCCGCTTTTTGAACCTGTCTCTGCTTGTCCGTTGTTTTTCAGCATTCCTTGTACCCATCACGGACTCTCGTTTCCCACCCTCCACCACAGGCCGTGTCGGTTCCCAAACTAAGGGACATTTTGATATACAGGGCCCAGCACAAATAACACCCCTTTTTCTTACAAAATCTTTTACTACAAAATCATAAGCATGTAATTCTGTAACATACCAATATCACATTCAAGCACACCTGAGGACATTTTAGGTGAAATGTTCAAATTAAAGCTATAAACTATTATAGCCATATTATCATCCTACCGACCACACTCAAGCAGGTGTTACTTCTGCCAGACCCTGTATATAAAAACCCAAATGTAACAAAAGGGAACTGGGCACACAAAAATTATTTCAATTGTATCTGTAGTTTTTTTACATATCTACTTGTACCATTTAATGCTCTTTTATCACGAATTCTACTTTGCTTAATATTAACATGGCTACATTTACCTGGTATATAATTCTACATCCTTATTTTCTCCCAGCCTATGGAATTTTGTTTTAGATAGATCTCTTATAAACAGCAAAATGATAGGCTTTATGTTTTGTTTGCTTGATTTACCCAAACATGTTTTGTTTGTTATTTTGAAAAGGTAACATGTATGTGATGAGGTTCACCTGATGCTACCACGGCCACTGAAAAGAAAGTTTCCATCCTGTCTGTGACCTCTGCTCCTCCAGTTCCCCACTTCAGAGGCCACCACTGCTACTGGGTTTGCTTTTTCCACGTTCTTCCAGAAACAACACATGCATATATAAAACATGCATACGTGTATCTCTCTCCTCATTTTACACACAAATGAAATGATAGGATACTCTGCACCGTGTTCTGTATCTCCAGCTTATTGTTTGCTTAAATACATGTTGGAGGTTGTTCAGTATCAGTACACGCAGGGATGCGTCATTCTTTCTGAAGTCTCCACAGTGTTCCTGGATGTGTTGTAATTTATTAAACCTGTCACTTACTGATGAGCATTTAAGCCGTTTTCAGTCTTTTACTTTAATGAATAATGCTTGAACTTAATTTTTTATCCTCATTTCAGGTTGTATTCATTGATTTTAGAGAGGGAGAGAGAGAGGAACATCAATTGGTTGCCTCCCGAAGGCAGGCACCCTGACGGCAGGTCAAACCCACAATCTTTGTATGTGCCCTGACTGAGGTCAAACCCGCAACATTTTGATGCTCCAACCAACTGAATCGCTCGCCAGGCTGAACTTAATTTTTAATATACTTATGCATCATATCAAAAGATAGTATTCCTAGAAATAAAATTTTAAAAATATTATTACAACATTTTAACTTTTTTTCGTGTCAGGTAAACACTCGTGTAGGGCACACAAAGATATACGTGCTGCTCAGTGGATCACTACCTGTGTAATGCCTGTGTAAGCATTGCTTGCATCAAGACGAGGTCTTTTGGGGTGAGGGCAACACCCCAGAAGGCCCTTCCTGACCTTTTCCACTTCTCACCTGTTTCCCTCCTTCACTTCCCTAACTTTAATGTTTTAGTTTAGATTTTTTTCCTTCGAACTCTGTGTAATTGACTTATATGGTGGCATAGACTGAATGCTGTGTCCTCCCCGAATTCATAGGTTGAAATATGATGGTATTAGGAGGTAATTACATCATGAGGGTGGAGCCCTCATGATTAGGGTTAGTACCGTATAAGAAAGAGACTCCACAGAGCTCCCTCACCCCATTAGCCATGGGAGGACACAGCAAAAACAATACCATCTATGGGCCAGAAAGAGGGCTCTCACCAGACACTGAATGTGCCATTGCCTTGATCTTGGACTTCCCAGTCTCCAGAACTGAGCAATAAATGTTTGTTGTTAAAGCCACCCAGCCCATGGTATTCTGTCATAGCAACCTGAATGGACTAAAACATGCAGTGTGCAAGTTTTGTCTCTGGCTTCTTTGCTCATTGGGTGTGTGATGGTTGTCCATGTTGTCTCATGTCACCATAGAGAGATCATTTTCTTTGGAGCGTATTATCCAGTGAAGGAATATACCACACATTATTTATTCCACTGTTGGTGGACATTTGGTTCTTTTCAGATTTGGCTATTTTGAATAATGCTGATATGTGTTATCTCCCATATTATTATTGGGGATATACGCTAGGAGTCAGGTTGTTAGATCATGGACTCTATCTATGTTCAGCTTGAGTGTATAATGCCAAACTGTTTTCCAAATCAATACTGATGTCAGCATGTATAAGAATTCACATTGCTCCGCATTCTTGCAAATAACTGATAATGTCACTATTTCTTTTTTTAAAAGATATTCTTATAATTGCATAGTGGCATTTCAAGGGGGTTGTGATGCATATTTTTCTAATTATTAAAGAAATTAAGTATGTTTCCTCATTTAGATTTTATCCTTGTGAACTACCTGTCAAAGTCTCTTTCTTACTTTTCTTTTGGACTGTGAGAGCTCTCAGAGCATTTACTATATTTTTATGGCTTATATTTTAATATTTGTAAACATGTTCTCCTAATTTATGGTTAGCCTTTTCACTTTCTTAATGTTATCATTTGATGAAAAAGTTCCCAGTTTAAAAAAATATATTTAAGATTAGTTGGCATACAATATTATATTAGTTTCAGGTCTACAACATGGTGATTTGACACCTATATACCTTATGATATGATCACCACACTAAGTCTAGTAACCATCAGTCACCATGCAAACTTATCACAATATTATTTATATTTCCCCTTTACCTTTTCACCCATCCCTCTGGAAACCATCAATATGAGCTCTGTTTCTATGAGTCTGTTGTTGTTTTGTTTTGCTTATTCATTCATTTGTTTGTTTTTATTTCACAAGTAAAATCACATGGTGTTTGTCTTGTCTGACTTATGTCACTTAACATAATATCGTCTAGTTGCATTCATGTTGTTGCAAATGGCAAGATTTCTTTCTTTTTTATGGCTAAGTAGTATGCCATTGTATGTCTATCACAGTCCATCACATATATCACACATACATATCGTATCAATAGCTATCGGTATCTATCTATTTATCTAATTACATTTTCCTCATCCATTCATCCTGTAATGGACATTTAGATTGCTTCTATTTCTTGGCTATTGTAAATAATGCTGCAATTAACATCAAGGTGCATATATCTTTTCAAATTAGTGGTTTTCTTTTCTTTAGATAAATACTGAGAAGTGGAATTTTGGTCATAGTTCTATTTTTAGTTTTTTGAGGAATTTCCATACTGTTTTCCATAGTGGCTATACCAATTTATACTCCCAGTGTATAAGGGTTCTTTTTTCTCTACATCCTTGCGAACAATTGTTATTTGTTGACTTTTTGATAGTAGCCTCCCTGAAAGGTGTCACTTGGTATCTCATGTGATTTTGATTTTCATTTCCCTGATAATTAGAAATGTTGAACATTTTTTCATATGTCTGTTGGCCCTCTGTATATCTTCTTTGGAGAAGTGTATATTCACATCCTCTGCCTATTTTTTGATTGGATTTTTTGTTGTTACTGAGTTGTACAAATTTTTCTGGTATATTAATATAACCATATCATCTTTATCCTGGGTTACTGATTTGATGAGTCACATTAATTGTTTGGCAGATGTTGAAGTGGTCTTGCATGCCTGGTATTAATCCCACTTGATCATGGTGTTTAATCCTTTTAATGTACTGTTGAATATGATTTGCTAGTATTTTGTTGAGAATATTTGCATCTGTATTCATCAGAAATATTGGCCTGTAATTCTTTTTTTAGTAGTGTCTTTGGTTTGGGTACCAGGGTAATGTTGACCTCATACAATGAGTTTGGAAACATTTCTTTCTCTTCTGTTTTTGAAATAGTTTACTAGAATTCACCCCATGAAGGCATCTGGTCCTGGACTTTCATTTGTTGGGAGTTTTTCTGATTATTGCTTTAATTTCATTTCTAGACTCAGTCTGTTCACATTCTCCATTTCATCTTGGTTTAATCTTTGAAGGTTGTGTGTTTCTAGAAATTTATCTATTTCTTCCACATTGTTCACTTTTTTGGCAAATAATTGTTCAAACTATTCTTTGTTCTTTGTATTTCTGTGATACCAGTTGTAGTATCTTCTCTTTAATTTCTGATCTTATTTATTTGGGCGCTCTCTCTCTCTCTTTCTTTTTGATGAGTCTTGCTGGAGGCTTGTCAATTTTATTTATTCATTCAGAGAAGCAGATCTTAATTTCATTGATCTTTTCTCTTTATCTATTTTCTATTTTTTTTTACTTCTGCTCTCATATTTATTATTTCTTTTTTTCCACTTATATTGAGTTTTTTGTTTTTCTTCTCATTGCTTTAGGTGCACATTTAGATTCTTTATTTTGGATTTGTCTTGCTTCTAGAAGTAGACCTGGATAGCTATGAACTTTCACTTTATAACTGCTTTTGCTAAATTTCATAAATTTTATAAAGTTGTGTTTTCATTTTCATTTGCCTCAAGGTAGTTTTTGATTTTTTTTGCCATTTCCTCTTTACTTCATTGTTTATTTATTTACAGGTTGTTTAATCTCAACATATTTGTATTTTGTCCAGTTTTCTTCCTGTGGTTGATTTCTAGTTTAATGTGGTAGTGGTCACAAAATATGCTTCAAGTAATGTCAATCTTCTTGAATTTATTGAGCCTTGTTTTGTGGCCTAGTGTGTGATCTATCCTGAAAAATGTTCTGTGTGTCTTTGAGAAAAATGGGTGACCTGCAGTTTTTTAAAAAGAGATTATTTATTTATTTATTTATTTATAGAGAGAAGGGAAGGTAAGCAGAAAGAGAGGGAGAGAAACATCAATATGTGGTTGCCTCTTGTGCACCTTCTACTGGGGACCCGGCCTGTAATGCAAGCACGTGCCCCGACTGGAAATTGAACCAGTAACCCTTTGGTTTGTAGGCCCATGCTCAATTCATGGAGCTACACCAGCCATTGTGGTAATCTGCAGTTTTTGGATGAAATGTCCTAAAATATAGTGTGTAATAAGTCAAACTGATCTAATGTGGCATTTAAGGGCATTATTTCCTTATTAATTTTATGTCCAGATGATTGATTCATTGAAGTAAGTGGAATATTAAAGTTCCCGACTATTATTGTATTAATGATAATTTCTGCCTTTGGTAGCTGTAAATTACTATTCTTTCAGTGTTTATCCTGAAAAATATAATGGATATCTTTAAATTATCAAAGACTAATATTGCTTTACTCTTTTATCTATTTTCTTGGCATTATAATGGTCTTAAAATACTTTAAATCCATCTACTCCATTCTCAACCTTTGTATTATTTTTGTCTTATATCTCAGTTCTATGTCCTGCTCTTTTGTTTTTCTGTGCTTCATGTTTAGTATTTTATTTGTACTTTACTTTTAAAAACAGAAAGGAACACCTACAATCCTTGCAGAACTGTATTCCTGTTGGGGAGAAAGTCAACACACAAATAAATAGCTAAAACACATAGCATATAAGACGGTGATAACTGTTTCAGAGGAAAACAAAGCAGGGCAGGGAGGTGTGGAGTGTGGGGAAGCAGGACAGCGATCTTAAGAGAGCAATCAGGGAAGGCCTCTCAGACAATTGAGTTCAGAGCAAAGACCCACGGGAACTGAGAGGGTAAACCATGCAGAAATCTTACAGAAGAGAATTTCCTGGCACACAGAGCTGTAAATGGAAAGGCTGAGGCAGAATTGAGCTGACGTGCTCCAAGATCAGCCAGGAAGCTGGTGTGGCTGCAGTTGAATGAGTGTGGGAGAATAGAAGTGGATGATATCAGAGGGTTAGTGAGGTTTATCACAATAAGGTAGTGAGGTGGGAATACCACTCAGGCCTTGAAAGAGAATTTTGGGACTTATTAGTATGATATAAATTTCAATTTATGAGAAGAGATAAAGTTGAATGTAAAATACTCAGTGGCCAGGGGCGCTGCTAAACATCCCAATGCATGAGCCAGCCCCACAGCAAAGAATCATTTGGCCAAAATGTCAGTGGTTCCAAAAAACTTTGCAAACCACTTTTGACAGATTCAATCAGTCGCAGCACCTTTTTCATACACTGTGCAAATCTTTTTATGCATTTCAGTTATGTTTTTACCTTTCTTGAAATAATAAAGCATAATATGCCAAAAGCATTGCATATTTTCTTCCATCTGCAATATTAAAAATGACTACACAAAAAATGACCAATTTTGGTAAGTTTCTTTTTAAATGCATCCTGATATGATAGCTGTCACAATACAATCTAACAAAATTGTTTCAAATGAAGTTAAAGACAACTAAACACTACTAGATCCATTGTATGGGAAAAACAAAATGAACTTTTTGGCCAACTAAATACAACTTTTTTTTTCTTTGGGCTTATATTTTTGGAGGGCTTATTATATGCCAGACACTGTATTAAGCCCCTTATGTGCAAGAATTTTTTTCATAATATGTAAGAGGAATGTAGGTTTCGCACAGGTTAATCAATTTACCCAAGCTCACAGCTCATATGCAGCAAAGTTAGGAATCAAGTCCATGTGATCTCAACCATAACTTTATATTTCTCTGACTCTTGTCATTTAATGACAGAAAATTTCCAGTTCCTCTAGAGAGATCTAGCTTTGAACTACGTGGAGGGGCTTTTTGCTTCCTCTTTTCAGTACAGATAGCAATAGCGAATGATCCCAGGACTCAGCTGGTTTTCCACGTGGGTCATTTACCATTTTGTGTTTTGTTGCCTCATGCTGAGCACTGAATTCTTCGCCTTTTCCCCCTAAGTTCCTATTGCTAGTCCACAAGGATGGATAAATCCAAAGTTACACCATTACTGAAAAAACAAAGTCTCATAGAGGACATTGTTATATGAGTTATTTAACCTACTATAACATCTTTTATCTACATCACAGTGACCAATTATGTTTCTTTTCTGCTTTATATAATATAAAATAAAAAAAATTAATGGATAGACTTTGCGAGAAAAGCTTGTAGTTGAAACAGTCCCATGTTATATTTGCAATGTCACAGATGAGTTGAGTTTGCATTTTTTAAAATCACATTTGTATTCATGCTTCATTAGTCCTCCTCAGAAGGAGGAATGTTGGCTAACCCAACTCCAGTGGCACATCTGGAGGTGGGCCAATTTATTTATTCTGTGCACAGTTTGCGTAGAAAACCGAAGATTTATTGATGCAATGTAAAATATTAGCTGGCAGGTAAAAATAAGCTTGTTAATTAATTAATGTGATTAGAACAGCGGCTGAAATGAATCGAAGTGTTCATAACCCCAGTGGAATTAATTGGCCTTAAAATATTCAAGAAATCAATTAACAGTCTTCTTCAGGAATCAAAAAATGTGTGTTTATGTGCTTAACTTCAAAATGAACACCAGGAGAGGAAATGGCCCGACCTCCTGTCAGAAAAGCATCTGAAGACCCGAAGGCCTTCTGGCTGTTTCCAGGCCCAGACAACTTCTGAAGGAAGCCCTGGGCGAATGGACAGTGGGCATCTTGGAACACAGGCTCCAAATTGTGTTTTCAAGATTAAACAAAAGGAGAAGAAGAGGCACATGAGAGCAACTGAAATAGGTGTACTGCCATACTCCCTGAAGTTTTTGCCATCTTGTTAACCTTTGAGAAGAGCACAGCTTCTGGCCAGGATGGAAGAATAAGAGGTGAGTTTCTTAAACATGTTCTCCTCGAATGGCCACCCCAAAGACCTTGAAAAGTTTCAAGCAAGAAGTTTTGAGCTGAGTAGTCTGTGTAAAAGTCCTCGGGAGGAATTAATTGGACAGCATAATGTACAAGCAACTGAATATAGATATGATCTAGCATTCCCAAAACTAGATTAATTAACTTCTATTTCCACCCACTAATAAATTAAATAGGCTTTTTAAAACTATGCCTTCATGCTTTTACCTCTAGGGAAGAGCTAAGGGAAGTGTCCATTGTCTTCATAATTATTCTGCAATGCAAAATTGGAAGTTTCTCTTCAAAATAATATAAAACAGAAGCATATAATAATGCAGGGAATATTATTTAGTTTGGGCTATGAATGTCTAAATACCTATTTTAATTTTGGGGTTATATTCATGCCCCATTTTATGTCTATGTCCAAAAGATGTATACTCATTTACAGTTTTAAACATTCTATACAATTTCTATGAAGTCTTTTTTCTCATTAGATCAGTAAAAAGCTGGACAGGGTCAAAAATCCTACAAACTACTGGTGTTGTGAAGATCACTGCAGGATTTCTGAACCTGTAGCATTCCTACTGGTTTCTTACTGACCACACTTATTAACCCAAGTAGCCAGGGTTCTACTCATGGACATCTGGCACTCCTCCTTGAGACAGGAAACAATGGCATGTGCTCAATTAGAGCTTAAACCTCTCTTCTAGACAGTGCTCTGGGGACATGGAGCCTCAAAATTCCTGCTTAAACCTGTGAGCTAGCTTTCTAGGATGCAGTCAGTCCTCACAAGAGTGGACTGTAGTGCTGTGGGTGTGTGTACTGGGGGGGAATGAGCACTGGGGG